>SZWC01000694.1:86214-96933 GCA_023375785.1 Penium margaritaceum | reverse complement strand
GGTGAGGGAGGTGGTGAAGGTGGAGGGGAAGGAGGGGGGCTGGGAGGAGGTGATGGAGGAGGTGAGGGTGGGGAAGGTGGAGGTGTTGGTGGTGGCGATGGGGGAGATGGAGGTGGGGATGGAGGAGGTGGTGGTGGTGATGGAGGCAAGGGTGGAGGCGAGGGAGGCAGTGGCGGTGGACTGGGTGGTGGGCTCGGTGGTGGCTGCGGCGGCGGATTTGGTGGAGGGGAAGGAGGAGGGTTTGGAGGTGAGGGTGGGGGTGAGGGTGGAGGAGGGGGCGGCATGGGAGGGGAAGGAGGAGGATTCGGTGGGGACGGCGGCGGGTTTGGAGGAGGTGAGGGAGGAGGTGGAGGCAGTGGCGGGGGTGATGGAGGCGGGCTTGGCGGGGATGGCGGTGGCCGTGGCGGAGGAAAGGGAGGCGGCGACGGCGGCAGGGGGGGCGGTGAGGGTGGAGGTCTCGGCGGAGGCGAAGGGGGGGGCCTGGGAGGCGGAGACGGCGGCGGCCTGGGCGGGGGCGATGGGGGAGGCGAGGGGTTCGGAGGCGACGGCGGAGGGGATGGGCTCGGAGGGGGAGAGGGAGGAGGCTGGTCGTTGGCGTTCCAGCAGAAGCTCCGGCCAAAGGGGAGCCTTGGGCCAGCATTCTGCTTGACAAATGACTCGAGCGCGTAGTCCGGCAAGTGAAACTCCAGCGCATACGGGAGCGAGACGTCCTGGTCGGGGTCCAAGTCGCCCGCGTCGCCGCTCAGGATCCTCGCGCCCTGGTTGAGCTGCGGGTCGGCAAAGACCACCGTGCCGGAGCCGTCCACCCCCGCCGACGCAGCCCCGGGGGACCCCACCCGGGGCAGCACGAGGGCGCTGCCGGCGCGGGCGTTGAACACGTCGAGCTCCGAGAGGACCACGGCGGAGTCCGTGGCCCCCACTGCAAAGTCCTTCCACCCGAGGTACAGGTTGTTGGCGGAGTGACAGAATGCCCACCGGCACAGCAGCAGCGTCGGCGACGGCGACGAGAGCCAGTTGCGCCACAGGGTGACGGCAACCCCGCTGTCCCCGCCGTCGCCGCTGCTGTCGTCGTCGCCGACCACGACCGCCGTCCCACTGGCCTGCAGGTAGCAGTTGGAGACGGTGACGTTGGCGGAGGAGCCGGCGACGACAATGGCGTTGGAGGGCGAGCCGAGGATGGACACGTGGTCGATCCACACGTTGGTGCTGTCCACGATTGTTATGCCCGCCTGCCCTGCAGACAGCCCTCCCACTGCACCGCCCAGCAGAGAGGCAGGCAATGCACGGAGAGGAAAAGGCAAAGGCGGTGCCCACAACAGTGAACAGGGGCAACAAAAAAACCAATGTTAGAAAGTGAGAATGAATGAGACTGGAGGGCAGCAAAGTACAATGTTAGGCAGCATGGATAGTGCGCCATGCCACCACTGCCCAATTCCTCATCTCACCCTCGGTCAGATGGCCAAATGGCTGCGGAGGCAAGGGAAACGGTGTTCATGGCGGAGGGATGAGCAGGCAGACCAACGTGGGATTGCTACAGCCTGGCGGCTACAACATCTGTAGTAGGCGTTTCATCCCCTCATCGACCCCACATCGCTTCCCCCTCACCCACGCACCTCCCCCTTCTCCCTTCCCCTCCGCCATGGACGATCCTAAAGGTTACGATCCTCTTCGCTCCCCTCTCGTCGGGCACAGACAGAGACCGAGCAGTTTTCAGTTACAAAAAGCAGTGCCCACCCCCGCCCCCTCCTAACCCTCTCCGCCCCCCCCGTCCGTCCCAACTCTCTCACGCGAACCCCAACCAGCACCCACCACCCAACCACGGACCTTCCAAGTTGGTGATGATCACGTTGTTCACGCCGCTCAAAACAATCCCCGCACCGCCCGCCAGCAGCACCTTCGCGCCGCGCCCGTCCAGNGTCGTGTCTGACGGCACGGATAGCGGCCCCTGCAGCACGATGGCGTCGATCTGCCCAAACGACACGTACGCGCCGCTGTCGCCGTACGTCTGCAGTGCCCACCGTAACGAGCTGCGAGGCGGGCTGCTCAGGCTGTCCTGGTTGTTCAAAACCGATGCGCGCGTCAGACCACCAGCGACGCCGCCGGCGGACGCGAAGCCCATGGCGCACGAGGCAACCGCGGCGCCCAGCAACGACGGCGCAAACTGGCAGTCAGGGAGTACGGGCCCGTACTGAATCCACCGCGCCGGCGGCGGCGGTGGCGGCGAAGGAGGCGGGGGGCGCGGAGGCGGAGACCGCCGCCTCACCAAGGGGCGCGGCGGCGGCGACCGCAATGGGGGCGGCGGGGAGTTTACGGATGCGAGACGCCGCTCGACGACGTCCGCGTCGCCCCCAGCGGTGCGAAGGACACCCGACGCGCGAGTCAGCACGTCGAACGCGTCGAAAAGCGGTCCACGCTCAACCTTCGACCCTAGCCCACTTCCATGCCACTCGTCATCCCCCTCCCCCATCGTACGTTCCTCCTCTTCCGCTCCCTCCTCTGCCCAACGGCCTTCGTCCCTCGCCCGCTGACCTCCCGATGTGCCTTGCACTTGCGCATCCCTGTTTACCACGGCACGGTGGTGAGAATTGCCGCGGTCCGCGCCGCCAAGGTCAGTGCGCGGCGCGCTGTCACCACCGAAGAGAATAAGGCGGAGGAGCGACGAGGCCAGAGACGGTGCCGGCGACGACGTGGACTCGTCCCCTCCAGCCGCGGCCGGGGTTTGGGGCAGTGATAAGCGCTCCGACGAAGTTTGCGATGAGGCGTGAGAGTGCATCGCATGTGCCGACGGAAGTCTGGAGCTTGCTGAATGAGGGTGTTGATGCTGCTGCTGCTGCTGCCCCTGCTGATGCTGCTGGATGTGCTGCTGCTGATGGTTGTGCTGGTGGTGGTCGTCGTAGTGCTGCTCTTGCTGTTGATGGCTCCGCTGATGACGATGATGTTGCTGCTGCTGTTGATGCAACAGATGCTGTTGTCCCCTCTGCTGCTGCTGCTGCTGCTTCTGGTTGTGCCGTTGCGGTCGGCCACCTCCATGGGCGTGAGCATGCTCGTTCGCGTTCGCGCGAACACCTCCATGCTCATGGCCATGGTCGTGGCGCTTGTCGCGCTTGTGCGGTTGACTGTGGTAGTTGTGGGTTCGGCCACCACCACTATCAGAGGGCAACACCCTCCCTTTGCCCCCAGCGCCTACGTCACTAGGCCCATCAGACACCAGCCCCCCGCCCCGCACGCACACGCACAGCAGCAGCGCCGCGAGAAGCGCCGCGTGCCGAAAAAACAACCAGCCCGCCTCCCTGCTCCACGTGAAACAGCCACCTCGCAGGCGCTGCCTCGGGGGTCGTGCGCAGGGTCCGGCGGCGGCGCTCGCGGCGCCGCTGGCCCGGCCCCCATCCGCGGCTCCGAACCCGCAGCCTCGGCCCGCGGCGCCGGGCCCGAGCGAGAGCCGCTGTGCGACCGTCATGAAGCAGCGCGGTGACTGCCTCACACCCTCTCCTCTTCTGAAACTTTCCTCCTCACCCGGCCTTCTCTTGCCCTGCCTTTCCCGTCGACCTTCTGGCCTTCGCCCACGAACGCGCCTCACCTACACAGCCTACCCTCGCCTCCAGTCGGTCCCCTTAGTCAATCCCTAACCGATGGAGGTGGTGAGGAAGTCTCGCCTACCTTTCCTGTTTCTGGTTCGGATCTGCACTGCCGACCGCGGCATCTGGGACGACCTAACTCTCCTCTCGCTTTACGCCGCCTCCTCGTCTCGCAAAACCCTAGCAGAGTCGACGGCAGACTCTTTGCCTCGCCATCCTGTGCCCCCTTCTCCAGCGAGTTCGGCTGCCAGCCCGCCCTGAGTCGACAACTGCGCCGACGGCGGATTCTCTTTCGTGGTAGCGTTTGACGAGGGATGAGGCTGGGGGCGAGGAGGGGGAGGGCGTAAGAGGAGTAGGGAAGGAGGGGAATGAGGGGAGTTGGGGGAGGAACGCCCAACAGGAGACACGACTTCAAAAAGGCGGTACGCGCACGGAGCTGGTTCCGTGTGGTCCCCCGGGTGCACTCGTGTGGTCGTCTGCCATGACGATGAAGTGTGGGGAGTGCGAAATCCGGTGAGCTACCTTGGACTGTACGTGCCATTCATTGCTGCGTCTGGCCAAACCAGTCCGTGCCGCCCTTGGTTTGGAGTGTGCTCCCTCTTCTCGGCATGACAGGGAGGGGTCATTGTCCATGAGCGCTGGACTTCGTGAGATCGTGTGCCCATGAATACGGTCCCGTTATAAAAGGATTTTGATAAGTTGTAAAGCAACGTTGAGAGAGAGAAGATGTGTGAAAACAATAGACAGACTCAGGGTGCCGCAGAACGAACGGGAACTTTCCTGAAAAACGTGCACCATATACATCGTCTTTAAAAAATGGATCACCATCCGAGCTGTGTTTCCGCTTTGCGCTACCATTTAACCTGCCTTCAAATTTCACAACTTCCTTCAACCCAAAACGTGATGCCAAAGCTCCAAATACCGCGTGAGTTGCCGGTTCATGTCTATTTCTAAGTGGCCAGAAATTATCGCTCCTTTTACGAGTGAGTGGATGTGTTTATTCAATAATTAATATGAATTGACATTCAGCATTTCTTAAAGTGAACAATTGTTGAACATCCATTTTCTCGTCCCACCACGTAGGGAGGACAGAGGGGGTGGGGGGGGGGGGGAAGGGGGTAATGGTGGCAATCATTGAATTTTTCGAAGTTCAACATTTGTCGGATGCATAGAATTTGCCATTTAAACAAGAATGTACTTGTCATGACCATAATCATGACTGACGGCATACGTTTTGACACAACCTAAATTTTAAGACACATAACCTAAATATTCCATTCCTACACACTCGTAATTCAATATAATTGAGTATGTTCCATAAACCCAATCTCAACCTCGTAAGAAGTCATCCGACAAACACAGCATATGGTGAAGTCAAAGCGACACAAGGGGTACATGGAGACAAAACTTTTAAGTCAAAGCAAGTAAGGAACAAAAATCGGGACCAATTCTTGAAAGTTGAGGCCAATGACTCTAGTTCTTCTACTTATGAAAGGTACCTAGGGAATTTCCTGGTGTAACGATCGTGGAAAGGAGAGCTTCTGAAATCACTCGCAACAACTCTTGTAAAGGTTTTAAATAGGGGAATTACTGAATCTTCCAAGTTGAATGGAACTTAGCTACTCACGTACCGTAATTTGGAACACCAAGTAAATATCCTACCTGAAAAAAACGATTGACCTTACATGTTATCCTTACACTTCGGTCACATTAAACACTTCACAAAATGTTAACTAAAACTATTTCCTATGCCTTCATTCCAAAAATCAAAGATTGCCTTGAGTGTCTTCTTTTTCGTAAATAAAATGCACCTTAAACATGAAAATTGTTTAATAATTCACGAAATGAGCTAAGAATGGAGTAAAAAGCTAAAATAGAATTGAGTAAAATTCATGCCCCTTAATGGGTTTTATTTCAAGTTAAAGCTATGGGAGGCTATGAATTCGTGCTTCTCCCTTATCTTTTTTGAACATGTGAAAGATAAATGAAGCTTTTCACTCATTAGAAATGCTATAGACAAGTGTCTCTTATATGAATCCGTAGAATAAAGGCTAAGGAGGAAACATTCCAAAGCAATGGTCTTTCATTAGCTTATGAGTGACAAAACAACATTTGAATTCATGCACAATCATCATTTCATTGTCAAACAATCATCAATATATTTTATGATCACCAATCTCGGCCATCGTTTTTTGCACGTGATCTTTTGGTTGTGAATTCAAGGATAATGGATTCAAAAATGATAATGTCAACCAAATAAATGTATCTTTCACCTTCAAAAATTCTTTTTTTATCAGTAATCTTGATTCATGAATTAAATAATTATACATTATGAAGAAAAATAACGTTTACATTCCATATATTTCATGTGATTCAGGCAGCTTCAAGACCAATTCAAGACAAGAAACTTGAAACAAGGGTGGTCTTCTCATCTTTCTAGCTCAGCACAAAGCATATCAAGATCACATAAGGTGTGTATGGTTTTTTATTAATTAGGGTACATAATATATGATTGAGGAAACTAAGGGGTAATTCGAAAACTTGTGACAAACTTATTCTTAAGGTATCTTGCTTTCCATACGTACACGTTTGCACCATCACTCTTCTTATCAATTGGATTTGAATCATTCTCAATTATCACCATGTAACACTTTCACATTAGATTACATATTTTCCTTTCACTTATTCATGGTTACCCTTTATTTCATGTTCAATTTTCCACCTACCGGTATATTATTTTTATTCTTTCTCAAAGTTTCCTCAACAAAATTACCCCAGATAAAATGAAAAACCTAAAATTTAACCATAACAAATATTGTTTAAAACATGTCTTGTTCTATAATGGAAAACATTTATCATCAAGGTCATCATTTCATGATGATTTTCAAACTATACCTTACCAAATGATTCAATTTTTTGTAATTATCAAGACCAGTTTAGGTTCTCACGTTTAAAATTCTGAAATAAGTGCAATATTTTATCAAAACGGGATATAGTGATTGTATGAATGCATTCATTTTTTAAGTAACAACGTCGCAATGTTAGGAAGGAAACGAATTTATTATTCCATTTTTTAAGCCAATGATGCTTGAAATAAAACAATTCGCCCCTCGTTCCCTTTGAAACATGTGATAGTATTCTATGGATTGTAGAATTAAGGGAAAGATAAGAATTTGGAGCCTTTCTTATTTCGTGATTTGATTTTATAGTGAACTACTGGATATCCTGTGAATACAAGTCAATCGTGTCCAAAAGGGAAGGTTTTGCTTTGAAAAATGACCTCAGGGTCACATTTGTGCCTTTTATTTCATCACAATGTTGACTGTGTCCGTGTTCCACATTCCTCAACCAGGATATGCTATTTCGAGCAGGAGAGCATTCAGGTTTCTGAGGATAGGAAGGCGTTTAACTGAGACATTTCACATCTTTTTTACGTTCTAGAGGAGGCGACGAGAGGCTGACAGGCGACAAATGAGTTCAGCAAACGGATTGACGGAGATTACGTTTTGAGGTTACCAGACCCTTCATACTATCTTTTTGCCGAAGGACGCTGGGTGGGAGTGCCCAGCATGGGTGATCGTTCGAGCGAGTGTACGAAGCGGACAAAACGAGGCGAGACGTGCGGCGGGGGGCTCGGGGCGAGCCACTTGCAGCGCTCGCCGTGGGCAGGGGGGGAACGGGAACGGCCGCTCGTCCGGCGAGCGGCAGACGATCGATTTCGACGGCCCAGAGGCTGGGAAGCTGCCAGAATCAGCATTGATTTTTAAAAATGCGAAAGACCAGACAGACCATCTTTGTCCTTGCATATTTATCGAGCAAACCCTGTGACTGAGTGCGATGTTCCTTCCAAGAAATCTCCTTCTAAAGTTAAAATTAGCATCCGACCAACCCACCGAAGGCAGATGCCTCCAGTCGGATACGGGCCTGTAACCGACCCTGGCCGGCTGTCTGCCTGCGCCGACATGCACACGAGGAAAGGTGTCAGGTGCGGCGCGCGCCAGTCAAGTATTTTAGGATCATATTGTTCTTCAAATGTATTGTATTGTTTGTTGCGAAGGAATGAAACCCACATTAATTGACTAGTCTTCCCATAGTTTGGTACTTATTTTCACTCATACTCTTCTCTGCACAACATCTTCGAGCATCCTTCAATTATTTACCAACAGTAAGATTCGAGTGAACGGCTTTCCGCGTCGCGTCAGTAATTGTGTTCATGTAGCGCGACACAAATTACCGCCAACTGACATACGACCTTATCATGTTGTCCGGGACTCCATTGCGAACCTGACAATCCAAACTAAACCTGAGTTCGATTGCTTTCTAACAGGGTTCGAAGTGTTTCCAAACGGAGTCAGTAGTGAAAGAACGTCCATCTCGGACTCGACACCTGTTGTCGTCGCAACGTGGCCTTTCACATTCCGGCGGGCCGATTAGCCTCTACATTCCAAAAACAGCTAGGATTATCATCTGGGGCGGACTTCAAACTTGCCCCCATTCTCGCAGACCTACATTCATTCTGTCCCCATTCTGAGGATTATCTTAACGTCACCGCGATTCCCAGATTTGAAACCATTATCTCCAGAATGCTCCACCGGAATCTAAAGATGTCATTTCATTACCCCCATATTCAACACATTACTTCCAGGTCTTTCCCATTTCTAGGTAAAGCCTAAAAATACGTTTTTATAAAGGAATTACTTGGCAATAACCTAAAAACAGTTGCAACCTAGCCACTATTTCATTTCATAAGGGTATGTTGAAGATGTTCCAGCTAGAATGGGAACTAATTGGAGATTAGTATCCCCGCCCACCCTCCTCTGGTCTACTCCTTTGCCAATCGACAGTCATACTTGTAGAAACCTAAAAACATTTGAACTTTCCGAACGTTGGTGGGTGTTAACCGATCAGCGACTGTCGATGTCATCTATGCGATAATCTACAAGGGCAGTGACAACCGCACGAATAGCACATACAGAATCTTAGGGTTGAAACACAAAAATGATGGATGCAATGAAGTCCGGTGGGAAATAGTACTGCAACTTAGTTCACCTTGTGCCCATGAGCAAAAGCTCACCTTCTAAGAAGGTGAGCTTGCCGGTGAAATGCAATAGCAAAAACTCGAAGTCACACACACATTGTAGGGCCACAACCTCGCACAATGATAGTAGTTGCATCAAAACAAGTTGAGAAGTTTCCTAGAACCTTCCTAACCACTTGCCGCGACACTAGGCGTCAGCGCCAGGTCAGCATGTGACAACAGTCACAAGTTAAAAACAAAACTGCAAGGGTCTGGGTTGGGACACGAACAGAGTGTCAGGAAACTCAAACTGAATATAATTGCAGAGAGGGGTAACAAATGACAAGTCCACAGCATGAATACGTGCCACGGCGCACGACAAGTGTCGCACGCGGCAGTGCAAGGTCTGTCCTAAAACCGGCCCAAACCATGTTTTGGCCGTAACTCTACAGAGACAAATCAGAACGCTACGCCGTCTGAACCTAGAGATGCAAAATCTCAAGCCGGACGCTACGACTGGTCACACGCATAAGTCCGGCACCAATCAGTGGACTGAAAATTCCAAACATGCAAATCGGGCTCAAGAGCCAATCCACCGAGAAAACTCTAGTGTCTGCAGAAGAACCCAGGGCGTCGTGGCAGCTCTCTGGCAGCTGCTGAAGGATGGTGAGAAAGTACGTAGAAGCTTCCTAGCAACGTTGCCGCTGACCGGGCGTCAGTACCTGATCAAACGGTGACGACATTCACAGGTCGTACACACAACGGCAAGGGTTTGGCTAGGAGACATAACTCTGCGCACACATGTCAGAATGCTACGTCGTCTGAACCTAGACGTGCAGAATCAAAAGACGGATGCTACGACTGGTCACATGCATGCATCCATCGACAGACAGTGAGCATACAATGCAAAAACATGCAAATAGGCCTCATGGCCAGTCTGCCGAAAGACGCCTGGAAGATGTAGAAGACACAACAGAGAGTCTCGGTGGCATTTGGGGCTCTGGTGCAATGGTCGGCCAGCTCCAAGCTAGTAGTCCGCCGCCTGTCATCGCGCCGGTGTCACCAGGGCCGCCCGCCTCAGGGATGTGCACGAGTATGGACACGGCTGAGTGGTCACAGTAAACTGTACATAAACGGCACAAAGCACAACAGATGGAGCCACCACTCGTCGGTGCTCCGGTGCCAGCTGCATCCGCATCAAGGATAGGCTGCAGAAAGCGTGCAAGAGGTCCGAGACAGCATCCACGACGCTGGCGCAGTCATCGATCAGCTCCGAGTGGGTGGTCCACCACCTGCCGACGCGTTGGTGTCTCCGGGGTCCGCATCCGGGACCATGTCATCGCGCTCTCCTGTAGCACTGCTGTCCTTGCCGTCGCTCGTGACAGGGGGAAGCCACACACACCAACACTCCCCCTGGCTGACACAACTATTAACATAATGATGTCTGAGCGAAGGCAAGAGATGATGGCTCAGGGAACCAATCATAGCGAGCACTGATCAAGCATACCATAGCACAGGGTCTCCTTGTGACAATGGTGCATCCCACCAAATGCCCGGGTCTCGACCATGCACGAAGTGAATCACACACCTACATGTCAAACATCAAGCAAGAGAGACAGAGAAACAAGGTCTGCTCGTGACCCCGGAAAAATGTCTCCGGGTGTCCGGGTCTCGACCACATCATGCATGGATCATACAAAACACATAGAGGCAATGGGTCTCCTCATCACACCGGTGAAACTCACCAGGTGCGCGGGTCTCGACCTGCATAACCTGGACCATAGCATCGTGCCGCACCCTAAGTAACCTCGCTGTCCTCAAAAAGGTGTCAGGCCAAAGTCCACACACCAACACTCCCCCTGGGCTGCAGAGGCTGACAGTACGAGCAAAGCTGATGGCTGCTCCCAACACAATCCGTGAGGAGGGGGCACGGCTCCCCCATGGCCACATACCCCTGCACAGCAATAGCAAGGGTGACGACGATGCTGGTGGGATGTGTCCGCACAGAGCTCACCCCGGAGCGCCGTCGTCGCTGTCATCGTCATCGCTGTCGTAGTCGTCACTACTGTCGTCATCTGCTGATGTGACTGGTGCAGCGCTAAGGGCCTCCTCCAAAACAATCGCCTG
>SZWC01000694.1:45706-82998 GCA_023375785.1 Penium margaritaceum | reverse complement strand
CCCCCCCTGTCCTCCTCCCCCCCATTTTTTTTATGGTGCCACCTCCTCCGGTGCCCCCTTTGGGGTTTTCTGGGGTGCCCCACTCGAGCCCCCCCCCCTCTCTTCTCTCCTTTTTTTTTCCCGGTCTGGCTCGACCCTCGCAGCGAGCACACTGGAGGGGGAGGCTCGCTCCCCCCCTCGCGTGCAGCCGGCCGGAGGCCGCCCGTCGGCCTCCCCTACCCCTCTCAGTCGGCGGGGGGGCGGTGTTTGGCCGGCACGCGCCGGCTCAAGCGCCGGTGCTTGGCCGGCGCTGTCGCGCCCTCCGAGGGCACGACAGGCCCGACCGACGAGACCCCCCCCCCTCTTGGGCGGGGTCCCTCGCGTCAAGTCCCCCTCAGGCCCGACAGCAGCAGCTGCTACAGCAACTGCTTCTGCGGTTTCTGCAGCAACTACTGCTGCTGCTGCAACTGCTGCCTACTGCTGCTGTTCCTGCGGCTGCTGCTGCGGCTGCTGCCTGCTGCTACTGCTGCTGCGAATGCTGCTACAGTAGCTGCTGCAGCTCCTCGCCACCGCCGTTGCTGCTATGGCTACTGCCCACCGCCGCTGCTACTACAGGTGCGTGTTGCAGCCGCCGCTGCTGTGGCTGCTGCCCGGTGGCACTGCCGCTGCTGCTGGCGCTTCTGTTGCTGGTGCCGCTGTGCCTGCTGCACACCGCTGCTGCTACTGCAGCTGCTTGCCGTTGCTGCTACTGCTGTTGCTCACTGCTCGCAGCCGCCGCTGCCGCAAGCTGCTGCTTCTCCTCCTCCCCCCCTTTTTTTGTGTGTGTACACACCGGTAGCCAGACACGGTTGCTGCTGCCACCCGGTGCTGCTGCTGCAGTGGGTGCTGCCCGTAGCCGCTACCGCCGCAAGTGCTTCCCGCTACTCGTTGCTGCTACGGCCGCTGTTGCTTGCAACTGCCGTCGTTGTCTCTGCTACCTCCACCGCTTCCCTGCAACGTAGTTGTAGTGGGTCCCTCCAGGATCTGGTGCTGCTGCTATGGGTGGCTGCCTCTGCTGCCACTCACTGCTGCTTCTGCTACTACGTCTCTGCTGCACAGCACAATGAGCTATGGCTCGTTTGCTCTGGTACCATGAGAAGTTTCCTAGAACCTTCCTAACCACTTGCCGCGACACTAGGCGTCAGCGCCATGTCAGCGTGTGACAACAGTCACGAGTTAAAACCAAAACTGTAAGGGTCTGGGTTGGGACACGAACAGAGTGTCAGGAAACTCAAACTGAATAATTGCAGAGAGGGGTAACAAATGACAAGTCCACAGCATGAATACGTGCCGTGGTGCACGGCAGGTGTCGCACGCGGCAGTGCAAGGTCTGTCCTAAAACCAACCCAAAACAATGTTTTGGCCGTAACTCTGCGCAGACAAATCAGAACGCTACGCCATCTGAACCCAGAGATGTTAAATCTCAAGCCGGACGCTACGACTGGTCACACGCATAAGTCCGGCACCGATCGGTGGACAGAAAATGCAAAACATGCAAATCGGGCTCAAGAGCCAGTCCACCGACAAAACTCTAGTGTCTGCAGAAGAACCGCAAAGCACCCCGGCAAGCACCCAGGGCGTCGGGGTAGCTCTCTAGCAGCTGCTGGTGGATGGAGCCACCACTCGTCGGTGCTCCGGTGCCAGCTGCATCCGCATCAAGGATAGGCTGTAGAAAACTTGCAAGAGGTCCGAGACAGCATCCACGACGCTGGCGCAGTCATCGATCAACTCCGAGTGGGTGGTCCACCACCTGCCGATGCGCCGGTGTCTCCGGGGTCCGCATCCGGGACCATGTCGTCGCGCTCTCCTGTAGCGCTACTCTCCTTGCCGTCGCCCGTGACAGGGGGAAGCCACACACACCAACACAAGTAGGAAAAGGAACAATGTCAGTGCGCGATATTGCGACTGTTGGTGTGTGCGGCTTCCACCCGTCACGAGCGACGGCCACGAGAGCAGCGATACAAGAGAGCGTGACGACATGGTCCCCGATGCGGACCCCGGAGGCACCGGCGCGTCAGCGGGTGGTGGACCACCCACTCGGAGCTGGTTGAGGAGTGCCCCAGCGTCGTGGATGCTGTCTCAGACCTCTTGCAGTTTTTTTGCAGGCAATCCTTGATGCGGACGCAGCTGGTGCCGGAGCACCGACAAGTGGTGGCTCCATCTAAGAAAATGCCTGGAAGCTTCCTAGCTATAATGCCGCTGACTAGGCGTTAGTGCTTGGTCAGACGGTGACAATAGTCACAAGTCGTGCACACAACGGCAAGGTTCTGGATAGGGGACACAAGGCAAAGTGTCAAAATGCTTCAATAGCATTTGCAGAAAGAAATGACAAATGACAACCGCATGGCATAAGTATCTGTCGCGGCGCATGGCGGGTGTCGCATGCGACAGTGCAAGATCTGCCTGAAAACCGGCCCAAAACCAATGTTTTGGCCATAACTCAGCGTAGACAAGTCAGAACGCTACGTTGTCTCAACCTACACGTGCAGAATTTCAAGCAAAATGCTACGACTGGTCACATGCATGCTTCCGGCAAAAAACGGTGGACACACATGTAAAGACATGCAAATCAGGTCCACAGCCAGTCCACCAATAGAATCCTACAAGCTGCAGAAAAACTGCAGAAGGTCCGAGACAGCATCCAGGACTCTAGGGCAACCGTTGATCAGCTCCGAGCAGGTAGTCCACCACCAAACAACGCCCCGGTGCCACCTGGGTCCCCATCAGGGATCCACACGAGCATGGACACGGCCGAGTGGTCACAGTAAACTGTACAGATCGACAGGAACGTCACAAATGACAGCACTCCCCCATGACCCGATGGTACGCATGTCCATACACATGCAGCACTAAAACGATTGCAACAAGTGCAAAAACAATCGTGACACAGACACAGACACACACCATACTCAACCACTCTTAGGCAAGGGGCAAAGCCCAACGGAACGAATGGCCACCAAAAACTTCCCGCGCGTCAGTGCCTTCGTCAAGAAGTCAGCACACTGCATGTCAGTGCCGACCCATATGATGGAGGTCACGTGCCGCTCCATGACATCAGGCACGAAGTGATTCTGAACCGCAATGTGCTTCGTGCGAGCATGAACAACACCAGAGTTCTCCAAAATGGCAAGAGCAATCTGGTTGTCAAAACGAAGCACAATGGCGGGCACTCACTCACCCAGGTAAAGGAACAGGCGTTGTAGCCACACTGCCACAACAACCCCTGCACCCATAGCAACATACTCTGCCTCCGACGAGCTACTTGCGATGTAGCCCTGCTTCCCACTACGTCAGGTGACAGAGATACCACCGAGCAGGAACACGTAATCGGTGCGATTGCGTCCATCTGGGCTTCAGGCCCAGTCGCTGTCGGTGGAGCCGTAAAGAACCACCGAGTGAGAAACTTCTAGGAAGCTTCTTAACCACTTGCCGCGAAACTAGGCGTCAGCGCTAGGTCAGCGTGCGACAAGGATCACAAGTCAGAGGCAAAACCTACAAGGGTCTGGGTAGGGACACGCACAGAGTGTCAAGAAGCTCAAACATGAATATAATTGCAGAGAGAGATAACAAATGACAAGTCCACAACATAAGTACCTGCCACGGCGCACTATAGGTGTCGCACGCGGCAGTGCAAGGTCCGTCCGAAAAACGGCCCAAAAACAATGTTTTGGCCGTAACTCTTTGTAGACAAATCAGAATGCTACGCCGTCTTAACTTAGAGATGCACAATCTCAAGCCGGATGCTACGACTGGTCACACGCATCAGTCCGGCACCAATCGGTGGACAGAGAATGCAAAACATGCAGATCGGGCTCAAGAGCCAGTCCATCGATAAAACTACAGCGTCTGCGGAAAAACCACAAAGCACCCGGGCAAGCACCCAGGGCGTCGTGGCAGCTCTCTCGCAGCTGCTGGTTGATGGAGCCACCACTCATCGGTGGTGGCTCCATCAACCAGAATGCATCAGCATCAAGGATAGGCTACAGAAAAACTGTAGGAGGTCCGAGACAGCATCCATGACGCTCGGGCAGTCGTTGGTCAGCTTCGAGTGGGTGGTCCACCACCTGTCCACACGCCGGTGTCTCCGGGGTCTACATCGGGGACCTTGTCGTCGCGCTCTCCTGTACCGCTGCTCTCCTTGCCGTCGCTCGTGACGGGTGGAAGCCACACACACCAACACTCCCCCTGGCTGACACAACTGTCAACATAACGATGTCTGAGCGAAGGCAAGATATGATGGCTCAGGCAGCCAGCTATAGCGATCACTGATCAAGCATTCCACAGCACAGGGTCTCCTCGTGACAATGGTGTATCCCACCAAATGCCCGGGTCTCGACCATGCACGAAGTGAATCACACACCTACGTGTCAAACATCATGCAAGAGAGACAGAGAAACAAGGTCTCCTCGTGACCCCGAAAAATGTCTCCGGGTGTCCGGGTCTCGATCACATCATGCATGGATCATACATAACACATGTAGGCAATGCGTCTCCACGTCGCACCGGTAGAACTCACCAGGTGTGCGGGTCTCTAAGAAGATTCTAGGAAGCTTCCTAGCACACTTGCCACTGACTGGGCGTCTGCGCTCAGTCAGCTCGCGGCCTTAACACAGGTCGATCGCGTAACGGCAAGGGTTTGGCTAGACGACACGACACAGTGTCAAATGTGATAAAATGCGTGGAAGCTTCCTAACAACGTAGCCGTTGACTAGGCGTTAGTGCGTGATCAGACGGTGACGACAGTCACAGGTTGTACACACTACTGCAATGGTTTGGCTAGGAGATACAAGACAAAGTGTCAGAATGCTTCAATATAGCACATGCATAGAGAAATGACAAATGACAGGTCCAAGGCATAAGTACCTGCCGCGGCGCACGGCGGGTGTCGCACGCGGCAGTCCAAGAGCTGTCCTAAAACCGGCCCAAAACCACTGTTTTGGCCGTAAGTCTGTGCACACATGTCAGAATGCTACGCCGTCTGAACCTAGACGTGGAGAATCAAAAGACGGATGCTATGACTGGTCACATGCATGCATCCATGGACAGACAGTGAACATACAATGGAAAAACATGCAAATAGGCCTCATGGCGAGTTCACCGAAAGACTCCTGCAAGATGTAGAAAACACAACAGAGAGTCCCGGTGACATCTGGGGCTCTGGTACAGTGGTCGGCCAGCTCCAAGATGGTAGTCCGCCGCCTGTCGTCGCGCCGGTGCCACCAAGGCCGCCCGCCTCAGGGATCTGCATGAGTATGGAGACGGCCGAGGGGTCACAGTAAACTGTACAGGAACGGCACAAAGCACAACACTCCCCCATGACCCGATGGTACGCATGTCCATACGCGTGCAGCACTGGTACGAACAAAATAGTGAGTGACACAAACAAATGAGACGCAGACGAACATCCCACACTCAATCACTCTCACGCACGGGGCAAAGCCCAACAGAACGAATGGCCACCAGGAACTTTCCGCGAGCAAATGCCTTCGTCAAGAAATCAGCACGCTGCATGTCAGTACCAATCCACATGATGGAGATTACGCGTCGCTCCACCAGATCACGAACGAAGTGATGCTCAACCGCAATGTGCTTTGTGCGAGCATGAAAAACACCAGACTTCTCCGGAATGGCGAGAGCACTCTGGTTGTCGCAACGCAGCACAATGGCGGGTACTGACTGCCCAAGCTCTAGAAACAAGCGCTGCAGCCATATCGCCTCAGCAGCCCTTGCGCCCAAAGCAACATACTCTGCCTCTGATGAGCTACGTGCAATGCAGCCCTGCTTCCCGCTTCGCCAAGACAAAGCGGTACCACCGAGCAGAAACACGTAGCCAGTACGACTGCGCCCATCAGGGCTCCAAGCCCAGTCACTGTCAGTGTAGTCGTCAAGGACCACCGAACACTACCGACGAAAGCAGAGTCCGAGGTACGGCGTGGAGACCCTGTACCGTACCACTCGCACAGCCGCGTGAAAGGGCTCTCGCACGTGGAGCCTGCGAGAACTGAGCGAGGAGGTTGATGGCGAACACGATGTCAGGATGCGTGGTGGTGGCCAGGTACATTAGAGATCCGATGAGACGGACGTACAAGGTCACGTCCACTGTCTCCCCCAGCTGTGTAGGATCATCCACCTTCAGGGCATCCTGTCCATCGAGTGTAAGAGGTGTGGAAGCGGAAGGCACTGCACCAAGGAGATCGCTGAAGCGCTCCCCCACGACTCGTGCGTATCGGGCCTGATGCAACAACAGTGTCCGATGTCTGCGATCTCGCACGATCTCCATACCAAGAAACACCGATGCAGGACCGAGGTCCTTCATCCTGTAGGCAGTCTGCAGGACAGCCTTGGCCTCCTTCACGGCCTCCAGGGACGGAGACGCAATCAGGAGGTCATCAACGTAGACCAGGATGGCGGTGAACCACTCGGGTGTCGGTAGGATGAAGAGCGAGGGGTCTGCCTCGCTTTGTACGTATCCTGCGCGAATCAAAGTGCCAGTGATCTCCCGGTTTCAACACCGTGGAGACTGCTTGAGGCCGTACAAGGACTTGCGCAAGCGCTAGACCTTGTCACCATCCTCAAAGCCTGGGGGTTGAGCCACGTAAATGTCCTCATCTAGAGAGCCATGGAGGAACGCGTTGTTCACATCCATCTGGTGCACTTCCTAGTCATGCTGAGCCACTACACCGAACATAGCTCGAGCTGAGGTCATGCGGCCGACAGGGGCAAAGGTGTCAGTGTAATGGACTCCCTCAATCTGAGAGTACCCCTTGACAACCAGGCGGGCCTTGTAGCGTTCCAGTGAGCCATCCGGCTTCACCTTCTTGCGAAAGACCCACTTGACCTGAATCGCCTTCCTCCCAGGGCGAAGGTCGACAAGCTCATAGACTCTGTGCTCTCGGATAGGGCGAAGCTCATCCTCGCAAGCAGCTCGCTAGGCATCAGCATCCTGCGATAAGAGAGCCTCCCTTAATGTTCCAGGATCAGGCACCATAGAGGGGGAACTCTGCGTGGCGAGTGCACACGCCTCAGTGTTGGGCCTGACGGCCACGAGATCAGCTGCTGCGTCACAGGCGATATGGAACTCGCGAGTGACCAGGTCGTGCCCTACAGGGCACGCTGGATGTACCTCTGAAAGGTCGGTGCGGACACTCAGGCCTAAGGCCTTTGTGCCTCGATCACCGCTCGCAATGCTGCGAGTGGAACGCCTGGGTCCGGGACCCGACGCGCGCTGAGCTCCGGAATCCAGTGGTCAAAGGCGGCCACCGGGCTCACGGGAGTAACCGGAGGTCGAGGGGCGCACTCCAGGCTCACGGACAGGTACGACCACAGGAACAGGTACGACCACAACTGGTGAGGGCTGAGACGAGGCAGCCGGAGATGGGTGTGACAGCAGGCAAGGCTGGCCCGGACACTGAGGCGGGAGTGTCAGCCGACGTAGGAACGGGAGTAGGAAAAATTGGGTCAGACGTGGGAGCAGGGGTGCCGGCAGACACAGGTGATGGTGTAGGGGGAGGCGTGAGAGAAGAGGGACCTCTGGGGTGTGAAACAGGCCGTACATGCGAGATCTCTGGACCGACGACAATGAAAGCCGGATTATCAAGGACTGGAGATCGAGAGGGGGCTCGAGTGTACACATCAGCTGGAGGAGGGATGGTCGCTGGCGTAGAATTCTCCCCCATCCGCCGAGGACCCTCACAAGAAGGGACATGGGCTACGGAGAGGGCTGTGATTGAAGTCAGGTCATGGTATGTGAGTGACTCAAAAAACAGCGCGTCACGGGACTCAATGACGCGACGGCGAGTGGGGTCCCAAAAGCGCCAGGCCTTCGACCGCGGGGAGATGCCAATGTAGGCAGACAAGCGACCCCGAGGGGAGACCTTGGACTCGTGCTGGTCCTCGGTGTACCACACGGAGGCCAGGGATCCCCAGACGCGAGCGAGACGAAGGTCAGCACGGTGGCCAAACCAGAGCTCGTACGGTGTAACATGGTCCGGAAGCGAACCATGCGGGAGGCGGTTCCAGACCCAAGTCATGTAGGCGAAGCCCTCGAAGGCGAAAGACTCCGGGATACCGCACTCAGACCGCAAGGCGCGAATCGCATCCTCCATGGTGCAGTTCCAGCGCTCAGATACACCGTTCTGCTGTGGAGTAGCAGGAGCGGAGACCTATTGAAAAATCCCGTTCTCAGCAAAGAAGGAGTGCATCTCACCAAGGAACTCGCCACAGCGATCCGAGCGAAAAGTATGTAGCGTGTGGCGAGACTGATGCTCAGCCATCACGAGCCTGAGCCAAACCGCAAGGGCGGCATCGCTCTTTTGATGCAGACTGTACACCCACCGCATGTGGGTGAAGTCATCAGTCAGCGTCAGAACATACCGGCCCCTCTCGGACAGGGACTCGACCGGGAGAGGACCGAGAAGGTCCGAGTGGACCAACTCGAGAGGCCTAAGCGCTCGGGAACGCGAGTCGGGGTAGGTGCACCGGTGCATCTTCCCCTGAGCGCAAAAAAGACAGTCGGTCTTGGGTGGCTTCTGGAAAGAAGCCACGTCAAGACCAAGAGCAGGCTGTGTGTGAATGAGCTTCGACACAGTGTCGGAGCCCACGTGACACAGACGACGATGAAGCAACCGCTGGTGTTCCGGGGATAGAACACCAGTGACAAAAACGCGACCGGATGAGGAGGGAGAGCAGGGGGAAGAGGGCCGAGCGATAGGATACAAATCATCTATGCCTGAAGCACGCAAGACAATGCTACGGGTGTCAGTAGCAGTCACAGTCACTGAATCAGCGGTATGCTCCACAGAGAGCCCCATCAGGGTGCAGGCACGCACAGAAAGCAGATTGAGCTCAAGATTAGGCACAAACAACACGTCAGAAAGATACAGGGGGCCAGACGGACCGTCGAAACATACAACCCCCACACCGTGGACTGGCAAGGACTGACCAGAGCCTGTACGAACAGAATGGACAGTCGTGACAGGACCAAGTACGACAAAGTCACTGCGACGGCACGCCATGTGATGGGTGGCCCCAGAATCGATGATCCAAGTGCCACCGGAGTCACGACTGGTGGACATCACTGTACAACGAGCAATGGAACACTCGGCATCTGAGGGACGCTGAGCCTTCCTTGGGGAGGAACGACGTACATCACGAAGGTGAGACTCATGATTCGAGTCAGTGCAGTCAGGCCCATCATCATCACATGCTGACTGTGCTCCCCCACACGCGTCATTACGAGCCACGGGAACGGACGAACAAGCAGGCTGTGAACCACCCAAAGATGACAACACACTCGCACCTCCCTGAAAACGAAGCGCCAGAAGATGACAAAGCTCGGCGATGGTGCGGTCGCATGGGTCGGGATCACTCCCGCTCGCCGGTGAGGACGCAGGAACAGCTACAGTCGTGGCCGCCGCACGTCCGGAGGAGGGTGCGGGTGACGCGCCGGACGTTGAACGAAGAACATGAGCAGCCTGAAGTCCATGGGTGATCCGTGCCCAGTCAAGCAGCTGCTGGAACTCGGGACAGCGATGGGCGCTTCCAAAGTTGTAGCAGTGCACAGAACGGCCACTGCTACCACTGGATGACGACTGCTGCTGACCTGATCCATGCTTCCTATTCTTCTTCTTTCCCTGGGCGGCTGCTGCAACACCCTATGTCTGCGTGGGTGTAGACGGGGTCGAAGAGGAGGAGGAAGATGAGGTAGTGATAGAGGTGGATGAGGGTGACTGCAGGAGGGAAGATGGTGGTGATGCGACGACTGCTGCAGCAAGGGAAGTCTCCTGATGCGCTATTGTTGCCTCGCGGGCTGAAGTCACCTGGAGGAAAAGTTGATGCGCCCAAGGGAGCAGCTGCAGAGTGGCTGAGAAAGGCTCGAGGATGGCGTCGGTGTACCATGTGAAGGTGTCAGTGTACTCAAGGCAAACGCTGAGCATAATCGTCCGAAGCTCCCACAACTGTGTGCCTCCTGAGGTCCCCAGACACGTATAGATGCGCATGGCGCGTCGCCAGTAATCTGCTGCACACTTCGCAGGCCCCTGACGGAGCGAATGGAAGCACGAATGTGTGACACACGAGTGGCGTGCGTTCTGCGGCCAGCAAGGATAACGCCAAATCCTAGCCTCCACGGGGATCGGCGCCGGTGCCTGTGCCAGCCTTGCCAAGGAAGGGGCGGAAGTCGACGACAGTCTCACGTGGCATGGCGTAGAGAAGTCCGCGCATGGCCCGGGCTGCTGTCAGTGCCTGTCCTGGGTCTGTAGACTGGTATGGGCTGTGGTAGTAAGGCCATACTCCCTCAGATGTAGCCCACACTTGATACAGGATCTCCCAGCTCTCGAAACCATCCTCGCTGATGTACCGTGGAGGTGGTGCCTCAAAGTCCTTAGGCTGCCGCTCCGTGGGGAGAGCAACCGCAGGCTGCCGCTCCGAGGGGGAAGAGAGACGGGAAAAACTCCTGGGAGAGGGTGATCGCCGGGGTAGTCAGGTGATGATCGTATCGGGGAAACCGGTGGAGGTCGGGTACCCGTTTGCAGCTGACGGAGGCGCTCCTGGAGAACACGAATCTCTTTCTCCCGAGAATCACCCGTGATGCCTGGCATGAATGGCTCATCGTGTAGTGGCTCATCATCACGGAGGTCAGCAGGTGGTGGGTCAGGTGGAGCGCCTGTTGCGGGTGCCTGGACCGAATGTTGGGTAGAGACCGCAACTCCGGCAGCTCCCTCAGAAATCCGCGGAGGAGCCGTGGACTGAGCTCGCAAAAGCTCAGTCAGCGTGCGGATAGCGTCAGTCTGCTCTCTCTGGAGACGACGCATCTCATCTTGCTGGCTGCGCAGGTCCTCAATGGCCTGCGAGCGTGGACTCAGTACGCCAGACGAGGAGGAGGAGGGGTCGCCTGGTCCCTTCTCCTTGCTGTCGGACAGGCTCATGTCGGCGCTCAGTATGGGACGACGAATGAAGTTTGTCAGATTTTTAAAGCGTTAGCGTTTCTCGAGGAGTTGAATTGCTGGCAACAATTGACTGTCCGGCCAAAAACTTGACTAAGTATGGTGCTGACATCAGCAGGTGGTTGCTGACGTCAGCACGACTGATGACATCAGCAAGCAAAATTGCTAACGTCGGCTTGTCTCCCCCCCGGTTTTTTTTTGTTCTTGCAAATCTGCGTGTGCGTGCAGCCTCTCCGCCGTGGCCGCGCGGACGTTGCACGGAGGCTGTGCAGAAACTTCCACCCAGCAGCTGCTGCAGCTGTGCTGTTAGTTGCAGCAGCAGCTGTGCAGCTGCGGATGCAGCGGTGGCAGCAGCGGCTGCGCTGCTGCTGTTGCTGTTGCTGCGTGCTGCGGCTGCTGTTCGCTGCCGCCGCCGCGCGCTGCTACTGCTGCAGCTGCCGCACTACTGCTGCTACTGCTGCTGCTACTGCTCTGTTGTTGCCGCCGCGGCTGCCGGTGCTGCTGCTGCGTTGCTGTTGCCGCCGCTGCTGCTGCGCTGCTGCTGCCGCTGCTGCTACTGCGTTGCTGCTGCCCCCGCTGCTGCTGCGGCCGCTGTTGCTGCGCTACTGCTGCCGCCGCCTCTGCTGTTGCTGCTCTACTGCTGCGGCTGTGGGAGGGGCGGCTGCACTCATTGCAGCCGCCACACACCTTGCGTGGCGGTGCACAATGCTGCTGCTGCCTCTGCTGCTGCGATCTCACGTGGTGGGTGGGGCTGAGTAGACGGCGACCGGCTGTCTCCGACAGGCCTAAGGAACTCTGCTGCAGCAATGACTCTCACTACTGCTGCTCTGCTGCGTCTCTGCTACGCAGCTCAGTGAGAACTGTCTCTCTGCTCTGATACCATGAGAAAATGCGTGGAAGCTTCCTAGCAATGCAGCCGTTGACTAGGCGTTAGTGCCTGATCAGACGGTGACGACAGTCACAGGTCGTACACACTATGGCAAGGGTTTGGCTAGGCGACACAAGGCAAAGTGTCAGAATATAGCATATGCATAGAGAAATGACAAATGACAGGTCCAAGGCATAAGTACATGTCGCGGCGCACGGCGGGTGTCACACGCGGCAGTCCAAGAGCTGTCCTAAAACCGGCCCAAAACCACTGTTTTGGCCATAACTCTGTGCACACATGTCAGAATGCTACGCCGTCTGAACCTAGACGTGCAGAATCAAAAGACAAATGCTACGACTGGTCACATGCATGCATACATCAACACACAGTGAACATACAATGCAAAAACATGCAAATAGGCCTCATGGCCAGTCCGCCGAAAGACGCCTGCAAGATGTAGAAAACACAACAGAGAGTCCCGGTGACATTTGGGGCTCTGGTAAAGTGGTCGGCCAGCTCCAAGCTGGTAGTCCGCCGCCTGTCGTCGCGCCGGTGCCACTAAGGCCGCCCGCCTCAGGGATCTGCACGAGTATGGGCACGGCCGAGTGGTCACAGTAAACTCTACAGGAACTGCACAAAGCACAACAAAATGTGCTTGCATTGATAAACACATGCAGAGAGAGTTAACAAATGACAAGGCCACAGCATAAATACCTGCCGCGGCGCATGACGGGTGTCACACGCGGCAGTGCAAGGTCTGTCCTTAAACCGGCCCAAAAACACTGTTTTGGCCGTAACTCTGCACAGACAAATCAGAACGCTATGCCGTCTGAACCTAGAGATGCAGAATCTCAAGCCGGACGCTACGACTGGTCACACGCATTAGTCCGGCACCTATCGATGGACAGGAAATGCAAAACATGCAAATCGGGCTCAAGAGCCAGTCAACCGAGAAAACTCTAGCGTCTACAGAAAAACCGCAAAGCACCCCGGCAAGCACCCAGGGCGTCGTGGCAGCTCTCTGGCAGCTGCTGGTGGATGGAGCCACCACTCGTCGATGCTCCGACACCAGCTGCGTCCGCATTAAGGATAGGGTGTAGAACAACTGCAGGAGGTCGGAGACAGCATCCAGGACGCCGGGGCAATCGTCGGTCAGCTCCGAGAAGGTGGTCCACCACCCGCTGACGCGTCGGTGTCTCCGGGGTCCGCATGCGGGACTATGTCGTCGCGCTCTCCTGTACCGCTGGTCTCCTTGCCGTCGCTCATGACTGTTGGAAGCCACACACACAAACACTCCCCCTGGCTGACACAACCGTCAACATAACGATGTCTGAGCGAAGGCAGGAGATGATGGCTCAGGCAACCAATCATAGTGACCACTGATCACACATACCACAGCACAGGGTCTTCTCGTGACAATGGTGCATCCCACCAAATGCCCGGGTCTCGACCATGCACGAAGTGAATCACACACCTACGTGTCAAACATCATGCAAGAGACACAGAGAAACAAGGTCTCCTCGTGACCCCGGAAAAAGTCCCAGGTGTCCTGGTCTCGACCACATCATGCATGGATCATACATAACACATGTAGGCAATGGGTCTCCACGTCACACCGGTAGAACTCAACAGGTGCGCGGGTTTTGACCAGCATAACCTTGCATGGATCATAGCATCGTCACGCACCCCAAGAAACCTCGCTGTCCTCAAAAAGGGTGTCAGGCCAAAGTCCACACACCAACACCCCCCCTGGGCTGCAGAGGCTGATAGCATGAGCAAAGCTGATGGCTGCTCCCAACACAATTCGTGAGGAGAGAGCATGGCTCCCCCATGGCCACATACCCCTACACAGCAATAGCAAGGGTGACAACGATGCTGGTGGTATGTGCTCGCACAGAGCCTCACCCCGGAGCGGCATCATCGTTGTCATCGTCATCGCTGTCGTAGTCGTCACTACTGTCGTCATCTGCTGATGTGACTGGTGTAGCGCTAAGGGCCTCCTCCAAAACAATCGCCTACTGTATGGCTTCCAATTGCTGAGCTGCATATCACCTCGCGACCTCTGCAGCGTCGAGGCGAGTGTGGAGCTCAAAAGCTTTGAAGCGGCAGCCGACCGGCTGGCTTCCTCTGCGGCATGTAGACGGTCAGTCGCAAAACGAACCTGACGGTGGACCTCGATAGTGTGCGCGCCGGCACGAGTCAGAGCCTCCTGGAGCCTTGCGGTCTCACCCCGTAGGAGGGAGTGGAGCTGCGCCTGCTCGTCGCACAAGTCGACATCCTCTACGTCAGTCGTCGACTGAAGTGCGGTCGGGCCATGAGGTGCTGGTAGAGCAGGAGTGCAAGACAATGAGTTGCCACGTAATTCGTCTAAGGAGGTAGAAACGACTGCTGTAAAGGCACGTGCTGCTCGTGACACACCTGTCGCACGGTCGCCAGCTGCTGGCTGGACGTCGGCATGTGTAGGTATAGCTGCATCCGCAGCGACGTCGTGGTCATCGAAAGTGCGGTCATTGCCGTGGTGCTCCTCGTGACCCCTGGTGCGGAGCCCATCATCCACCTGCTGATGGAGGTCAGGCTGTCCCAGACGTGCATGCTGTAGAGACCACTCAGCTGCCTCGAGATGCCTGTGTACATCCTCCACACACTCCTCGACAGTCTGTCGTGCTAGAACATCCACGTGCTGTAACAGCGGCTCCTGGCCTCCCGGAGCTTGACCATGGGACTCTGCACGTGCGCCTCCGCTCGAGCCACCACTGGCTCCTGCTCGTGGACCGCTGAGCATAGGCGCTCGGGTACAGGAACTGTAGCCACCACTGTAGCTGTGTCATCGGCTGGAACCGCCATGGTGTCAGCGACATCGGTCATGGTAGCGAGGAGACGGAGGTCCAGAGCTCGCTCTGCATCCTCAATGTCGCACACGTGAACGTCTGTTGTCACCGAGGGGCCATCTCGTGCTCGTGCCACGGCTATTGCAAAAACGGCGGTGCACTGGGCCTCTACGTCTATCACCGACTCCGTGTCTAACTAATCCCCCATGTACGACTCGTCGTCCTCACAAGGGGCGTCTGTCCCCTCCTGGCGGCCAGCCACATGCTCTTGCCGTCGAGCACCATCCCGTGCATCAATCATGTGCTGTCGTGTGGTCGTTGGTGAGCACTCCACCCCCCCACCGGCCGACGGACTAGGAAAAACCAGGAGGGAGGGGCACACCAACCCCGCGACCGAGGATGAGGGAGACGGCTCTGCTGCAACTTCTGCCACCGCCATGGTAGCTCCTATTGTCCCGGCCATCGTCAGGGTATCAACAACCTCTGCTGCCTCTCCTACTCCCTCTGCCACATCCGCTACAATCTCCAACTCGATCTCTGAAGCTGACTCAGCGTCAGACCACTCCTCCTTGGACGAACAGTCCTCCACCAAGTGAGTGTGCCGTAAGCCTCCGTCTGCTGCCTCAGTCCTTGGCTCCAAGGTAGTCATCGTCGGACACTCCATTCCCCCCACGACAGACACACAGCCAGAAGGTGATAGGGGGTGACACACCAATCCTAAAACCGGAGACGATGGAATCGGCTCCTCGGTAACGTCCATCACTGCTAGTGATGCTGCTGTCGACACTGCTACTACTGGCCGGGCACATCTAGTCTGTCGAGCCATCCGCTGTCTCGCTCGACAACTGCGTGCACGAGGGGTGCCGGCAGAAGTGACGGCTAAGAGAGCGACGGGGTCGGAGGTCGGGATGACACCGACTGACTCAAGGACAGAGAGGAGGGCGTCGGATGTGGAGCCGAGGTCCGGTGGCGAGGAACCGGCAGGTGACGACACTATAGGAGGTGAAAATGGCGAGGAGAAAGATAGGGATGTATGCAGCAGCATGGTCGCAACGGCCCACTCAGAGAGTACATGGTTTGTGAGCTGTTGCACCATGCGCTTTAGACCATGGAGCTCACCGTACAACACTGCCATAGCTCCACTGAGGGGTGCCACGGTATCGGCTGACAACGTCTCTAAGTCCGATGGTGAAGACGAAGGGCGGGACCGTATCCAAAGCGATCGCCACAACGTAGGACGCTGGCGACACTGGCACCATCCATTGTGCCGATCCCCACAGTAGTAGTAGGCAAAGCCGTTGGACGCGTGAGGCGTATGCCACGGCTGAAACTGCCACTGTGGACGCAGCCCCTGCGACCTATGTAGAGCCGGTGCCAACCACGGCACCGGCTGCGCTCCCTGCCACGCCAGTCTACTCATCTCCGGAGCTCGGCGTGGGTGAGTGCACACGACACTTACTCCCGCTAGCACAAGGCCACAGGGGGAGGTGAGCGACCGAAGCACGATCTCTCAGACATGCTGCGACACCGTCACGAGGACGGTCACCACCGCGCTAATGGTGCGCTGTTGTGCGACTCAAGTGTGCGACCTCAAGTCGCCTTCGGTGCTGATTCTGCACCAGGTGCCGTCGTCAGCCGACGGCTGTGGCCTCGAGCCACCTTCGCTGCTGCTGATACGACTGCGACTCTCGCGGCGGATGCTGCTACAGTGGTTCCCGTCGTCAGACGACGGTGGCAGCCTCAAGCCACACTTAAAAGGTAATATAAACAAAAGAACATTTTTTTTTTGTGATGGTGCCACCTCCTCAGGTGCCCCCTTTGGGGTAGTCTGGGGTGCCCCACTCGAGCTCCCCCCCCCTTTTCTATCCTCTCCCCCTCTTTTTTTCTTTTTTGTTTTCGGTCTGGCTCGACCCTCGCGGCGAGCGCAGTGGAGGGGGAGGCTTGCTCCCCCCCTCGCGCGCAGCCGGCCGAAGGCCGCCCGTCGGCCTCCCCTGCCCCTCGCGGCCGGCGGGAGGCCGGCGTTTGGCCGTCACGCGCCGGCTCGTGCGCCGGCACTCGGCCAGCGCTCTGTCGCGCCCCCGTCGGCATGACAGGCCCGACCGAGGGGATCCCCCCCGGACGGGTTCCTTGCGTCGGGGCCCACTCAGGCCCGACGGCAGCAGTTGCTACAGCAACTGCTGCTGCAATTGCTGCAGCAACTGCTCAAGCTGCTGCCCGTTGCTGTTGTTGCTGCGGCTGCTGTTGCGGCTGCTGCTGCGGCTGCTGCCTGCTGCTGCCCCTGCTGCGAATGATGCTACAGCAGCTGCTACAGCTGCTCCCCGCCGTCGCCGCTGCTGCTATGGCTGCTGGCCGCCGCCGCTGCTGCTGCAGGTACGTGCTGCCGCCGCCGCTGCTGCAGCTGCTGCCCGCTACCGCTGTTGCGGCTGCTTCTGCGGTTTCTGCTCGCTGCTCCTGCTGCGGCTGCTGCCTGCTGGTGCCGCAGCTGCTGCAAGCTCCTGCCGCCATTGTGCAGCCACTGCTCGCAGCCGCTACTGCAAGCTACTGCTACGAGCTGCTTCTTCCTTTTTTTTTTTTTGGTGTACAAAATGGTGGCCAGACACGGCTGCTGCTGCCACCCGATGCTTCTGCTGTACTGGCTGCTGCCCTTAGCCGCTCTCGCTGTAGGTGCTTCCCGCCGCTGCTGCTCCTACGACCACTATTGCTTGCAGCTGCCGCCGTTGTCTATGCTACCTCCACCGTTCCTCTACAACGGAATCGCGGTGGGTCCCTTCAGGATCTGCTGCTACTGCTATGGGTAGCTGCCGCTGCTGCCACTCACTGCTGCTGCTGCTGCAGATGCGTCTCTGCTGCACAGCACAACGAGCTGTGGCTCGTTCGCTCTGATACCATGAAAAGATTCTAGGAAGCTTCCTAGCACACTTGCCACTGACGTGGCGTCAGCGCTCAGTCAGCTCGCGACGTCAACACAGGTCAGACGTGTAACGGCAAGGGTTTGGCTAGACGACACGACACAGTGTCAAATGTGCTTCCATTGATAAAGACATGCAGAGAGGGTTAACAAATGACAAGTCCACAGCACAAATACCTGCCGCGGCGCATGACGGGTGTCGCACGCGGCAGTGCAAGGTCTGTCCTAAAACCGGCCCAAAACACTGTTTTGGCCGTAACTCTGCACAGCCAAATCAGAACGCTACGCCGTCTGAACCTAGAGATGCAAAATCTCAAGCCGGACGCTACGACTGGTCACACGCATAAGTCCGGCACTGATCGGTGGACAGACAATGCAAAACATGCAAATCGGGCTCAAGAGCCAGTCCACCGAGAAAACTCTAGCGTCTGCAGAAAAACCACAAAGCACCCGGGCAAGCACCCAGGGCGTCGTGGCAGCTCTCTAGCAGCTGCTGGTGGATGGAGCCACCACTCGTCGGTGCTCCGACGCCAGCTGCGTCCGCATCAAGGATAGGCTGCAGAACAACTGCAGGAGGTCAGAGGCAGCATCCACCACGCTGGGGTAGTCGTCGGTCAGCTCCGAGAAGGTGGTCCACCACCTGCCGACGTGTCGGTGTCTTCGGGGTCCGCATGCGGGACTATGTCGTCGCGCTCTCCTGTACCGCTGATCTCCTTGCCGTCGCTCATGACAGGTGGAAGCCACACACACCAACACTCCCCCTGGCTGACACAATTGTCAACATAACGATGTCTGAGCGAAGGCAAGAGATGATGGATCAGGCAACCAATCAAAGCGAGGACTGATCAAACATACCACCGCACAGGGTCTCCTCGTGACAATGGTTCATCCCACCAAATGCCCGGGTCTCGACCATGCACGAAGTGAATCACACACCTGCATGTCAAACATCATGCAAGAGACACAGAGAAACAAGGTCTCCTCGTGACCCCGGAAAAAGTCTCCGGGTGTCCGGGTCTCGACCACATCATGCATGGATCATACATAACACATGTAGGCAATGGGTCTCCACGTTACACCGGTAGAACTCAACAGGTGCGCGAGTCTCGACCAGCATAACCTTGCATGGATCATAGCATCATGCCGCACCCCAAGTAACCTCGCTATCGTCAAAAAGGGTGTCAGGCCAAAGTCCACACACCAACAGTCTCGACCAGCATAACCTCGACCATAACATCGTGCGACATCCCAGATAATCTCGCTGTCCTCAAAAGGGTGTAAGGCCAAAGCCCACATACCAGCACTCCCCCTGGGTTGCTGAGGCTAACAGTATGAGCAGATATGATGGCTGCTCCCAATGCAATCCGTGAGGAGGGAGCATGGCTCCCCCATGGCCACATACCTCTGCACAGCAATAGGAAGGATGACGACGATGCTGGTGGGATGTGCTTGCACAGAGCCTCACCCCAGAGCGGCGTCGTTGCTGTCGTCGTCGTCGTCGCTGTCATCGTCGTCGCTGTCATAGTCGTCATCTGCTGATGTGACTGTGCAATGCTAAGGGCCTCCTCCAAAACAATTGCTTGTAGTATAGCCTCCAACTGCTGAGATGCATATCGCCTCGTGGCCTCCGCAGCGTCGAGGCGCGTGTGGAGCTCGACAAGCTCTGACGCAACAGCAGACCGGCTGGCTGCATCTGCAGTATGTAGGCGGTCTGTCGTGGAATGAACCTGACGGTGGACTTCGATAGTGTGCGCGTCGTCACGAGCCAGAGCCTCTTGTAGCCTCGAGGTCTCACCCGGCAGGAAGGAGTGGAGCTGCGCCTGCTCTTCGCACAAGTCGACGTCCTCTACGCCAGTCGTCGACTTAAGTACCGCCGGGCCACGAGGTGCTGGTAGAGCGGGAGCGCAAGATAATGAGTCGCCACATAAGTCGTCTGGGGCCATAGGAATGACTGCTGCGAAGGCACCTGCTGCTCGTGACACGCCTGTCGCTCAGCCGTCAGCTGCTAGCCGGACGTCGGCATGTGTAGGTACAGCTGCATCCGCGGCGACGTCGTGGTCATGGAAGGTGCGATCAGTGCCGTGGTGCTCCTCGTGACCCCTGGTGCGCAGCCCACCATCCGCCTACTGCTGGAGGTCCGCCTGTCCCAGACGCGCATCCTATAGAGACCACTCGACTGCCTCGAGACGCCTGTGTACATCCTCCATACACTCCTCGATAGCCCGTCGTGATGGAACATCCATAGTGCAACAGCCGTTGCTGGCCTCCCGGAGTTCGACCATGAGACTCTGCATGTGCACCTCTGCTCGAGCCACCACTGCCCCGTGCTCGTCGATCGCGGAGCGTAGGCGCTTGGGTACAGGAACTATAACTTGAACGAGAGTAGCTCTGTCCTCGGCTGGAACCGCCGTGGTGTCAGCGACACCAGTCAGGGCAGCGAGGTACCAGAGGTCCGCAGCTCGCTCTGCATCCTGTATTTCGCACACGCAGATATTTGCTCTCATCGAGGAGCCATCTCGTACTCATGCCATGGCTACTGCAAGATTGGCAGCGCACTGAGCCTCTACGTCTGCCTTTGACCCTGTGTCCGACCACTCCACGACGGACGACTGATCCTCATAGAGGAAGTCTGCCTCATCCTGGTGGTCCATGACCTGCTCCTACTGCCCAGCACTATCTTTCTAAACCACCTGGGCATCTGCTGGGGGCCGAGTATCAGCATCTCTATCACCTGCTCCTGCTCCTACTCCTGGCACCATGATGGCTATCTCCACACCAGCTAACGTGGGAACGCGCACACCGTCAGACGCAACTCCTGTATCGGCCATCGTCATGTCATCCGCCAAGGTATCAACGAACACCATCTCCATCCCCGACTCAGACTCAGCCTCGGACCAATCGTCCTGGTGGTCCATCACCTGCCCCTGCTGCCCAACACTATCTGTCTGAACCACCTGGGCATCTACTGGGGGCCGAGTATCAGCATCTCTATCACCTGCTCCTGCTCTTGCTCCTGGCACCATGATGGCTGTCTCCACACCAACTAATGTGGGAACGCGCACACCGTCAGACGCAACTCCTGTATCGGCCGTGTCATGTCATTCGCTAGGGTATCAACAAACACCATTTCCATCCCCGACTCAGACTAAGCCTCTGACCAATCGTCCTCCGACGAAGAGTATCCATCAGGGCGAACGTCTCCCCCCACCAAACTCTCCGCTAGCTGAGTCTACTGTGTAGCGTGATCCGCCTCAATCATCCTATGCTGTAGAGCAGCCGCCTCACCAATGCCAAGCTCAGCCGCGGTCGTCAGTGGACAAACCATCCCCCCCACGTCTGACACCTCGGCAGGAGCTGTGGGGACTCGGCAGACCAACCCGTGGACAGGAGATGAGGGGGTCTCGTCACCTGAGACTCCTCCCACAGCTGCATCTAATGGTGCTGAATGTGCGCGCCGTGCAAGACGAGCAGCTCGTCGCCGCGCACGACGAGTGCAAGAACGAGCGGTACGACAAGGGGCTGAGGGTCCGTCTGTCGGTATGATGCCGACAACCTCCAAGACGGAGCGGAGGGTGACAGATGTAGATGAGAGATCTGGTATACTAGGATCGTCAAAGGAAGGGATGGAGGATCGGGAAGAAGATAAGGATGAAGTGGGAGGTGACACCTACGGCGGGGTAGCAGCTCCCTCGGAAGTCACGTGGTCAAGGAGCTACTGGACCATGCGCTTGAGGTTCTGGACCTCCATGTGTAGCGCAGTCATATCACCACGCAGCAGCGGTGTGACATCAGTCGGTGATGTATCCACTGAAGGAGGAGGTGGAAAGGATCGTACCCAGGGGGGATGCCACCCAGGAGGGCGCTGTCGGCACTGGCGCTAGGCGTGCTGCCTATCTTGATAGTAATAGCACGAAAACCCTCAGGACAAGTGGGACTCATGCCACGGCTGCATCGACCACTGTGCCGGTGGCGGCTGCCACGGCTGAGGCTTAGGCGCAGATCACGGCAATGGCAACGCCCACGGCCACACTGCGCAGCTCATGTCGAGAGCTGAGCGTAGGAGATAATCTCACACACTCGGCCCCGGTGGTACAATGCACCACATAGAGGGATACAAATGTAGCAACGTCTCTCAGACGGGCTGCGATGTCGCTAGTCAAGGTGACAACGTCAGCCGTAGTGTGTTGCTACAACGTTACACCCGGTGGCGATGGAGCAACTATCGCAACGTGCGACCTCAAGTCGCCTTCGGTGCCGCTGATGCTGCACTGGGTGCTGTCGTCAACAGACGGCTGTGGCCACAAGCCACCTTCACTGTTGCTACTGCTGTTGCGACTCTCGCAGTGGCTGCTGGTACAACGGTTCTCGTCGTCAGCCGACGGTACTGGCCTCAAGCCACACTAAAAGTAAAACAATAAAAAAAATAAGAAAAACTCCCCCCCCTTTTTTTTGGTTCACTGACGCTCGGCGCGAGTGGGGTACCCCTTCCCGGGCCTTACTCGAATGCCCCACTCGAGGTCTCCCCTGTACTCCCCTTTTCTTTTACCTTTTTTTTGTGTGTGGTGGTGCCACCTCCTTGGGTGCCCCATTTGGGGTTTTTTCTGGGGTGACCCACTCGAGGACCAGTGGAGGGGGAGGCTCGCTCCTCCCCCCCCCTTCGCGTGTAGCCGGCCAGCGGCCGCCCGTCGGCCCCCCTGCCCCTTTCAGCCGGCGGGGGACCGGTGTTTGGCCGGCACACGCCGGCTCAAGCGCCGACGCTTGGCCGGCGCTGTCGTGCCCTCCGTGGGCAAGACGGGCCCGACCGACCGGAACCCCCCCCGGACGGGGTCCCTCGCATCGGGTCCCCCTCAGGCCCGACAGCAGCAGCTGCTACAGCAACTTCTACTGCGGTTGCTGCAGCAAGTGCTGCTGCTGCCGCTACTGCGGTTGCTACCTACGCCTGCTGCTTGCTGCTGCAGCTCTGCTTGCTGCTGCTGTTGTTGCAAATTCTGCTGCAGCTACTCGCCGCCGCTACGGTTGCTAGTGCTGCTACTGCAGCTGCTGCTCACCGTCGCTGCTGTTGTAGGCACCTGCTTTCGCCGCTACTAGTGCGGCTACTGCCCGCCGCCGCTGTTATGGCTGCTTCTGCAGCTGCTGCAGACTGTTGCTGCGGTAGGTGTATCTTGCGGCTGCTACTCCTCGCAGCCGCTCCTGCTGCTGCGAGCTTCTTCTTCCCCCTTTTTCTTTTTTTATGTACAAACCGGTAGCCAGACACGGCTACTGTTGCCACCCGGTGTTGTTGCTATACTGGCTGCTACCCGTAGCTGCTCCCGCAGCACGTGCTTCCCGCCGTTGTTGCTGCTACGGATGCAGTTGCTTGCAGCTACCGCCTATATCTCTGATGCCTCCACCGCTCCGCTGCAACGTAGTCGTGGTGGGTCCCTCTTGGATCTCTTGCTGCTACTATGGGTGGCTGCCGTTGCTGCCACTCACTACTGCTGCTGCTGCCGCGTCTCTGCTGCACAGAACAACGAGCTGTGGCTCGTTTGCTCTGATACCATGAGAAGCTTCTAGGAACCTTCCTAACCACTTGCCGCGACACTAGGCGTCAGCGCTAGGTCAGCATGTGACAACGGTCACAAGTCAGAGGCAAAAATTGCAAGGGTGTGGATAGGGACACGCACAGAGTGTCAAGAAGCTCAAACATGAAAATAATCGCAGAGAGAGATAACAAATGAAAAGTCCACCGCATACGTACCTGCCGTGGTGCACTACAGGTTTCGGACGCGGCATTGCAAGGTCCGTCCTAAAAACGACCCAAAATGTTTTGGCCGTAACTCTGCGTAGACAAATCAGAACGCTAGAGTTGCAGAATCTTGAGCCGGACGCTACGATTGGTCATACGCATCAGTCTGGCACCGATCGGTGGACAGAGAATGCAAAACATGCAGATCGGGCTCAAGAGCCAATCCACCGAGAAAACTCTAGCGTCTGCAGAAAAACCACAAAACACCCCGGCAAGCACCCAGGGCGTCGTGGCAGCTCTCTGGCAGTTTTGGTGGATGGAGCCACCACTTGTCGGTGCTCCGGCGCCAGCTGCATCCGCATCAAGGATAGGCTACAGAAAAACTGTAGGAGGTCCGAGACAACATCCATGATGCTGGGGCAGTCGGCGGTCAGCTCCAAGTGGGTGGTCCACCACCTGCCGACACGTCGGTGTCTACGGGGTCCGCATCGGGGACCATGTCGTCGCGCTCTCCTGTACCATTGCTCTCCTTGCCGTCGCTCGTGACGGGTGGAAGCCACACACACCAACACCGAGCACGTCGGCAAAAGCAGGGTCCAAGGTACGGCGTGGAAACCACGTACCACACCACTTGCACAGCCGCTTGGAGGGCTCTAGCACGTGGAGGGTGCAAAAACTGTGCAAGGAGATTGACAGCAAAAAGCGATGTTCGGGCGTGTGGTAGTGGCCAGGTACATTAGAGATCCGATGAGGTGGAGGTACAAGGTCATATCCAGTCTCCCCTAGCTGTGTGGGATTGTCCACATTCAGGGAATCATGCCTATCAGGTGTGAGAGGTGTGGAGGCCGTTGGCACTGTGCCAAGGAGATCACTGAAGCGCTCCCCCACAACGCGTGCGTATCGGGCCTCATGCAACAGAATCGTGCGGCATCTGCGGTCTCGTATAATCTCCATGCCAAGGAACACCGCTGCAATACCAAGGTCCTTCATCCTATAGGCAGTTTGGAGGACCGCCTTCGCCTCCTTCACGTCCTCCAAGGAGGGAGACGCGATCACAAGGTCGTCCACATAGACTAGGATGGCGGTGAACAGCTCATGCGCCTGTCCGATGAAAAGAGAGGGATCTGCCTCGCTCTGTACATATCCCGCATGAGTCAAAATGCCTGTGATCTCCCGGTTCCAGCACCAAGGAGACTGCTTGAGTACGTATAAGGACTTGCGCAAGCACCAGACCTTGTTGCCGTCCTCAAAGCCGGGTAGCTGGGCCACGCAAATCTCCTCATCTAGAGAGCCATGGAGGAACGCATTGTTCACATCCACCTGGTGTAGTTCCCAGTCATGCTGAGCCACTACACCAAATAGAGTGCGAGCTGAGGTCATGTGGCCGACAGGGGCAAAGGTGTTAGTGTAATCAACGCCTTCGATCTGGGAGTACCCCTTGACGACCAAGCGAGCCTTGTGGCGTTCCAGTGAGCCATCCGGCTTCACGTTCTTAAGAAAGACCCACTTGACCTGAATCGCCTTTCTCCCAGGTGGAAGGCCGACTAGCTCGAAAACTCCGTGCTCTCGGATGGCACGAAGCTCATCCTCGCAGGCGGCATGCTAGACGTCGGCATCCTCTGATGAGAGAGCATCCCCCAGTATGCCTGGATCAGGCGCCAACGAGGTAGAGCTCTGAGTGGCGAGTGCACACGCCTCAGAACTGGGCCTGGCGACCATAAGGTCAGCTGCTACATCACAAGCCGTACGAATCTCGCCAGTGACGAGATCGTACCCTACAGGACACGCTAGATGTACCTGTGTGTGATCTGTACGGACACTCAGGCCGAGGGCCTTTGTGCTGGGATCGCCACTCGCAACGCTGCGAGTGGAGTGCCTGGGTGTGGGATCTGACACTCCCTGGTCTACGGAGCCCAACGGTCGAAGACGACCACGTGGCTCACGCGAGTAGCCTGGGCTCGAAGGGCTGACTGCAGGCTAAGAGACAGGCATGACCACATCCGGTGAGGAGTGAGGCACAGGGGAAGGTGATGCAGTGGGAGGAGAGGCTGGTGAATTGATGGGAGACGCAGGACGGGGAGTGGCAGCAGGACTGCCCACACAGACAGGAGTACCTGTGGACAGAGGGACAACATCATGGGTGTCTATGGGGCGCGAGGGCGCAGGAGAGAAGATAGGCCAGGCGGGAGAGGTCTATGGGCCGACAGCGATGATCGCCGGGTCATCAAGAGCCGGAGACCAAGAAGTGGGGGGGCTTCAACGGAAACATCAGCCGGACGAGAGGTGCTCGTAGGCTCCGACTCCCCATCTGTCGAGAAACCTCACACGTAGAAATGTGTGTGACACACATCGACACAATCGAGGTCATATCGCGGTAGGTGAGAGACTGAAAGAAGAGCGCATCGTGGGACTCAACAATGTGACGACGGACGGGGTCGCAATAACGCAAGGCCTTTGACCGCGGGTAGATACCAACGAAGGCACACAAGTGACCCTACGTAGAGACCTTGGACCCCTGCAGATCCTCCGTGTACCACACAGAAGCCACTGAGCCCCAGGCACGAGCAAGATGCAGACCGGCACGGTGGCCAAAACCGAGCTCATACGGTGTAACATGGTCCAGAAGAGGACCATGCGGGAGGCGGTTCCAGACCCACGTCATGTAGGCAAATCCTTTGAAAGTGAAGGATTCCGGGTGACCGCACTCAGATCGCATAGCAGGAACCGCATCCTCCATGGTGTGGTTCCAGTGCTCAGAGACACCGTTCTGCTGAGGAGTGGCAGGAGCAGAGACCTAGTGAAAAATCCTGCGCTCGGCAAAGAAACTGTCCATTTTGCCAAGAAACTCGTCACCGCGATCCGAGCGGAAGGTGTGTAGGGAGTGGCGAGACTGACGCTCAGCCATCACTAGCCAGAGACAAACCGTGAGAGCGGCATCACTCTTCTCGCGTAGGCTGTAGACCCACCGCATCCGGGTGAAATCATCGCTCAGGGTTAGGACATATCGGCCCCGATCGGATGAGGACTCGATAGGGAGAGGACCGAGAAGGTCCGAATGGACCAAATCGAGGGGATGAAGGGCTCGAGAATGGGAGTCAGGGTAGGTGCAGCGATGCATCTTACCCTGAGCGCAGAACAGACAATCGGTCTTGGGCGACTTCTCAAAAGAGGTCGCATCAAGACCGAGGGCGGGCTGTGTCCTAATAAGCTTTGACACAGTGTCAGAGCCCACATGACACAGACGGCGATGTAGCAGGCGCTAGTGCTCACCACACAGGACACCTGTGACAAAAACATGAGCAGGAGGGGATGGGGAGCAAGGAGAAGAAAGGATCTGAGGAACACGATACAAATCATCCATTATAGAGGCACAAAGAAGAAGAGTGCGAGTATCAAGAGTAGTCACTGTCGCGGAGTCAGTAGTGTGCTCCACTGAATGTCCCATCAAAGTGCAGGCACACATAAAGAGGAAGCTGAGCTCAAGATCAGGCACAAAAGCACGTCGGAGAGATGCAAGGGGCCGGACGAACCATCGAAGCACACAACCCCAACACCCTAGACTGGCTAGGACTGACCAGAGCCTTTGCGAACGGAGCGAACAGACGCTATAGGACCGAGGACAACAAAGTCACTACGACGACATGTCATGTGGTGAGTGGCACCGGAATCGATGATCCAAGCGCCACCCGAATCACGACTGGAGGACGTCATGGTGCAACGCGCAATGGAACACTCAGCTGCAGATCGGCACTTGGCAACAAAGGAGGGAGAATGACAAAGGGCACACAGGTGAGACTCAGAAATCCAATTTGTACTGTCAGGTCCATCATCATCACATGCCAGCTGTGCTTCTCCACACGAGTCATAATGAGATATGAGAACAGACAAACAAACAGTCTGTGAACCACTTGGCTATGAAGACACACTCGCACCTCCCTGAGAGCGAAGCGCTAGGAGTTGACGAAGCTTGGCGATGGTGCGGTCACGGGGGTCCGGGTCTCCGCTGCTCGCCGGTGGGGAAGTGGGAACTGCTGCGGTCGTGGTCGCCGCTCGATCAGAGGCTGTGCTACTCAACGCAGACCGCTGTGCGTGTGCGGCCTGAAGACCGCGAGTGATCCGCGCTTAGTCGAGCGGCTGCTGGCACTCGGTGTAGCCGTGAGCGCCTCCATAGTTGTAGCAGTGAACAGTGTGTCCACTGCTACCGCTTGTTGACTACTGCTGCGGTGACTATTGCTGGCCCGAGCCACGCTTCTTTTTGCTCTTCTTCCATTGTGTTGCTGCTGCCACACCCTGCGTCTGATTCAGGGTAGCTGGGGTGGACGGGGAAGAGGAGGGCGTGCCAGAGGATGGAGAAGTGAACTGCAAAAGAGGCGTCGGTGGTGACGCAATGACCGGTACAGCAAGTGAACTCTCTTGGTGGGCGACGGCTTCCTCACGAGCGGATGTCACATGGAGGAAAAGTTGATGCACCCAAGGAAGAAGCCGAAGGGAGGTGGAGAAGGGCTCGAGCACGGCGTCGCTGTACCTTGTGAAGATTTTGGCGTGCTCAAGGCGGACTCTGATCATGAGCGTGCAAAGCGCCCACAGTTGTGTCCCTCCCGCGGTCCCAAGGCGCGTGTAGATGCGCATGGTGCGCCGCCAGTAAGCGGCTGCGGGCTCGGTAGGTCTTTGACGAAGGGAGTGGAAGGCACGGATGTGAGCCACGTGGGTGACGTGTGTCTCTGCAGCAAGCAGGGACAATGCCAGCTCCCAGCCCCAACTTGGGTCAGCACCCACACCTGTGCCAGCCTCTCCAAGGAAGGGGCAAAAGTCCACGACAGTCTTGCGAGGCATGGCGGAAAGGAGTCCGCGCATTGCCCGAGCCGCTATTAGCACCTGAGCACGGTCCGTAACCTGGTACTGACTGTGGTAGTAGGGCCAAACCCCATCTGAAGTGGCTTAGACCTGGAAGAGGATCTCCCAGCAGTCAAAGCCGTCCTTGCTAGCACATCGTGGGGACGGTGTCTCAAAGTCCTTAGGTTGCAGCTCCGTAGGGAGAGCAACCACAGGATGGGAAAGACGAGGGATGGGAAAGACATCGGGATGAGGAAAGTCGTCGAGATCAGTCTCACGTGAAGATCGGATCTCCGGGAACAAGGAACCGGAACTCGTCTGCAACTGGAGAAGACGCTCCTGAAGTAAGCAAATCTCCCTCTCGGGAGTGTCGTCGTCCATGCCTGGCATATCAAGGTCCTCCTCCAAAGGATCAAGAAGTGGTGGGTCCTGTCCTGCCGCTCTCCTTGGTGTAGATGCTGACTGCTGTGCAGAAGATGTGACACCGCCGACTCCCCTGGAAGTGTGCTGTGGGGCCATGGACTGACTCCGAAGAAGATAAGTGAGAGTGCGGATGGCGTCGGTCTGCTGCTGTTGTAGGCGACGTATCTCATCCTCCTGACTCCGCAGGTCCGCAATGGCCTGCGAGCGTGGGCTCATGACCCCGGAGGAGGAGGAAGAAGGATCTGGTGGCCCTTTGCCCTTGTCACCGGTCGTAGCCATGTCAGCGCTCAGAATGGGGCTGAACGTAAGAGATTATCAGGACGAGAAACCGATAGCGTTTCTCAAGGAGTTGAAACGTTAAGAAGATTGACGTTTTGACCCCAAAATTACTGACATCAGCACAACCAATGATGATGTCAGCATTTCTTACGCTAGCAAAAAAGTAGCATTTGTTTTCTTCGCTAGCATTTTTTATGCCAACGTTTTTTGTAGAAGGTCACGCAAACTCACGTGACCTGTGGGGGTGACCTCGTCACCCCCTGCTCATGGCTGCGCAGGGGCGCTGCAGTTTCTGCGCAGTAGAAACTGCGCACCAGCTGCAATACTGCTGTTGCGCTGCTGCTGCTTCCACTACTGCTGCTTCATTGCTTCTTTGCTGCATTCACTACAGTAGTTGCAATGCTGCTGTTGCGCTGTTGCTGCTACTGCTACTACTTCTGTGCTGCTGTTGCTGCTCGCAGCTGCTGATGCCGTTGCTGCTGTGAGCTGTTGCTGCCGTTGCACGCTGTCAGTGCTTGCAGCCGCCGCCGCAAGCTGTTGCCGCGAGCTGCTACTCCGTTTTTTTTTGTTCAGGCTTGCAGCCATACACGGCTGCTGCTGCCACCAGGTGGTGCTACTACTATTGCTGTTGCTGCTGCTCGAGCTAGTAAATGCCGCAGCTCACCTGATGTGGTGGTGGGGACTGAGTGATGATGTTGTTGAAAACGGCTGCAACGAGTCACAGGATACGGCGGCGGCGGTGACTCTCATTGCTGCTGTCGGTGCTGCGTCTATGCGGTGCAGCTCAGCGAGAGGGTCTCGCTGCTCTGATACCATAAGAAAATGCGTGGAAGCTTTCTAGCGATATTGTCGCTGACTAGGTGTCAGTGCCTGGTCAGACGGTGACGACAGTCATAAGTCGTGCACACAACGGCAAGAGTCTGGCTAGGGGACACAAGGCAAAGTGTCAGAATGCTTCAATAGCATTTGCATAGAGAAATGAGAAATGACAACCCCATGGCATAAGTACCTGCCGCGATGCACGGCGGGTGTGGCACGCGGTAGTGCAAGGTCTGTCCTAAAACCGGCCCAAAACCACTGTTTTGGCCGTAACTCAGCGTAGACAAGTCAGAACGCTACGACGTCTGAACCTGCACGTGCACAATCTCAAGCCTGATGCTACGACTGGTCACATGCATGCATCTGGCAACAAACGGTGGACACACAATGCAAAGACATGCAAATCGGGCCCATAGCCAGTCCACCGATAAAATCCTACAAGCTGTAGAAAAACTGTAGAAGGTCCGAGACAACATCCAGGACTTGGGGGCGATCGTTGATCAGCTCCGAGCAGGTAGTCCACCACCACACGACACCCCGGTGCCACCCGGGTCTGCATCAGGGATCTCCACGAGCATGGACACGGCCGAGTGGTCAGAGTAAACTGTACAGGTCGATAGGAACGTCAGAAATCACAACACCAGCAACTGCCGAAGAGCTGCCACGACGCCCTGGGTGCTTACTGGGGTGCTTTGCATTTTTTCTGCAGATGCTAGAGTTTTCTTGGTGGACTAGCTCTTGAGCCAGATTTGCATGTTTTGCATTTATTCTCCACCGATCGGTGCTGGTCTTATGCATGTAACGAGTTGTATCGCCCGGCTTAAGATTATGCATCTCTAGGTTCAGACGGCGTAGCGTTCTGATTTGTCTATGCAGAGTTACGGCCAAAACAGTGTTTTTGGGCCGGTTTTAGGACAGACTTTGCACTGCCGCGTGCAACAGCTGTCATGCGTCGTGGCAGGTATTTATGCAGTGGACTTGTCATTTGTTATTACTCTGTGCATGTGTTTATTAATGGAAGCACATTTGACACTGAGTCTTGTCGTCTAGCCAAACCCTTGCCGTTTCGCGTCCGACCTGTGTTGACGCCGCGAGCTGAGTGAGTGCTGATGCCGAGTCAGTGGCAAGCGTGCTACGAAGCTTCCTAGAATCTTCTCACGGTACCAGAGCCAACGAGCCACAAGTCATTGTGGTGTGCAGCAGAGACGCAACAGTAGTGAGTGGCAGCAACAGCAACCACCCATAGCAGCAGCAACAGATCTTGGTGGGACCCACCAGGACTGCGTTGCAGCGGAGCGGTGGAGGTAGCAGAGACAACGGAGGTTGCTGCAAGCAACATTGGTTGTAGCATCAATAAGCGGCAGGAAGCATTTGCGGCGGTAGCGGCTACGGGAAACACCCACTACAACAGTAGCACCGAGTGGCAGCAGCAGCAGCCGTGTCTGACTACCGGTGTGTACACACCTCGCAGGAGAAGCAGCAGCTTGCGGAAGCGGCAGCTGCGAGCAGTGGCAGCACGCAGCAGCAGTAGCAGCTTGCAGTAGCGGCGGCAGGCAGTAGCCGTAGCAGCACCAGCTGCGGCGATCAGCTGTAGCGGCAACTGCAGCAAGAAGCAACAGCAAACAGTAGCAACAACAGTGAGCGGCAGCAACAGCTAGCGGCTGCGAGCACCAGCAGCAGGTGGCAGTGAGCAACAGCAGCAGGAGTAGCGGCAAGTAGCTGTACCAGCAGAAGCGGCGTGTAGCAGGCGTAGCGGCAGCTGGAACAGTAGCGGTGGCGCATGCGGGCAGCTGTAGCGTGCAGCCGCAGCTGCTCACGTGGGCTGCAACAACAGCAGCAACCCGCGTAGCAGTGGCAGCCGCAGCAATAGCAGCCACTGCTGCTGCTTGCTTGCCTCACGAAGCTGCATTGCAGCTTTGCGTTACAAGCAAGCAGCGCAAAGCTGCTTGCTCGAACCGAGCGAGCTCGCTCAACGGGTTCCCCGAGCGAGCTCGCTCGACGGGCTCCCTGAGCGAGCTCGCTCAACGGGTTCGCTCGAAGCGAGGGTCGAGCAAGACCCAAAAAAAAGGAGCGGGAGAGGAGAGAAGGGGGGGGGGCCCTCGAGTGGGGCACCCCAGAAAACCCCAAAGGGGGCACCCAAGGAGGTGGCGCCATCACACAAAAAAAAAACAACAAAAAAAAGGGAGAAGGAGGACAGGGGGGTCCTCGAGTGGGGCAGTTGAGTAAGGCCCGGGAAGGGGTACCCCACTCGCACCGAGCGTCGGTGAACAAAAAAAAAAACCAAAAGGGGGTGAGTTTTTTTTTGTTTTGTTTTTTTTTTCTAAATTATTTTACTTTTAGTGTGGCTTGAGGCCACTACCGTCGGCTGACGACGGGAACCGCTATAGCAGCAGCCGCCGCAAGGGTTGCAGCAGCAATAGCAATAGCGAAGGTGGCTTTAGGCCACAACGGTCTGTTGACAACGGCATCCGGTGTAGCATCAGCGGCACCGAAGGCTACTTGAGGTCGCACGTTGCGATAGTTGCGCCATCGCCACCGGGTGCAACATTGTAGCAACACACTATTGCTAAGGTTGTCGCCTTGACTGACGACATCGCAGCCCGTCTGAGAGACGTTGTTGCATTCGTATCCCTCTACGTGGTGCTTTGCACCACCGGGGTCGAGTGTGTGAGATTATCACATACGCTCAGCTCTTGACATGAGCTGCACAGTGTGGCCGTGGGCATTGCCATCGCCGTGGTCTGCGCCTCTGCCTCTACCTAGGAGGCTCGTCGTTAAACTGTGCAAACTAGGTTTCCTCGCGAGCAACGCTTGTGGAGGGCCACAGCTTGCATGTGAAGTTACGTCAACGTATGATGACCCGACCAAAACGTTTGCGTCACCAGTAGCGCTCCCGTCGACTGTCCCCCTTGTGCTTCACATGCCTCCTCCAAGATGCAGTCAATGCCGTTTGGATCTCCCACAACCATGAGGCAATTGGAGTTTGCATGCTATAGTACCAGCAGTAGCAGTAGCAGCAGTAGCCTACCGATGCTCCTATGGAGCGCCGTGCTCCTTCCTACGAGGAGTAGGGGAAAGCGAAGGTCGTCAAATGCACCAAGAAGCCGAAGTCGCATGTTCCCCTGACTTGCTTGCATTGTGGATCTTTGTGCAAAAATGAAAGGCGTGTCATAACCTCATGCGACAACAGTTATGATGGATCTGACATTGTGCTGAGTAATGATGAACACAACAGCGATGGGCCCACTAGCAACCGTAGCAGTGAAATTAATCACACTGACAGCGATGGGCCCATGCAGGACAAGGACAACAATATGAGTATAGAAATCATGGCACTGTAGTTGTGAAACACAGCAACATCTTCAGATTTTGGCAGTAGAGCATCAACTTCAAGCAAGAGGAGATTGTATTGTGACTGGTTTGGTTCCGGTCACTTTTGCACTATTCATCGTGCCATGAAAGTACACAAAAGTGCATACAGTGCCGTCAAGCATCTCCGAACAACCTACAGTACCCCAAATGACTTCAACTTCTACGAACATCTCTCACCATCCACGGTTGGTGGATGGTTTGAGGCGGGAACCCTGGTACTAAAACCTCAGTACAAATACACAGTTTTGGTGTCTAGTAAGAGCTCCATGGGCACCCTCATCTACACCAATCCCAAATGCAAACAGGGGTACCATGGCAAGCAGGCATGGCTGGAAAGTCAGCCAGATTTTTTGGAAGAAGTGAGAACCTCAATTTGAATACAATTGGAGGGGATATCTGGGGTGTCATCGCCCGTCACGCCCTCGATGAATTGGAGAAGTTGGGTGCTCGCGCTTTTGGACGGTCGTGGGTGCGCCGACTTGTTTGTAAAGAGATGGGGTGGTCATAAATGTGTGGTACTACCGCGGCTGAAAAACTGCCAGCCGACTGCGAAGAATGCATCCTCATGTCTCACCAACGTGCGGCCATCATTTTCAGCATACACAAGACCAGCCCGTATCTGGTTGTAAACAGACCATACCATACTGTACAACTGATGCCGAGCAAAGACCACATGCTCGCTCCAAGGACGCTGACATCTGAGGACGTCGGTGCCCTTGGAATCGACGACGACGGCGCTCTGTTGACTTTCATACTCAACCATTAGGCAAATGCGGAGATGACAGGCAAGTGGATTCGCGGCGTCTTCCAACCCTACTACTTGCCCATGTGCGCAGATCTCCTTATGGAAGAGGGAGCTGCCAACGTGCTGTTGATTCTAGAAAAATGACGTTTACATGCATGCGCATCCTTCCAGGCATGGCTCAGCAACAACTATCCGCTACATCTGCATTTGATATGCACCTCTAGATTGCACGTCTAAAGCACATCCATGTGATGTCTGTATCATGTTGCCATTCAAAACCAAGATTGAAGAGTTCTTTGCACCATGGGTTATAGAGCGCACTCGCTGTGGACTCCTTACAAGCGTCGGCATGCTACTTTTGAAGGAAGCAACTTGTGGATAGTTATGTGAGGCATGACAGTACATCAAGGGCAAGGACATGGTGAAATCAGCTTGGGTCAAGACAGGGTTATTCCATGCTTTAACTCTATCATTCCAGCGCGAGGCAGCTCCTTACCTTGGAGAGTTGCTGTTTGCTGATGAAAAGCTTGAGAAGGAGGAGGAGGTGGTCTCAAGCATGCAAATTGTTGCTATTTGATGTTTCAAAATACAAGTCACTTTCCGTGGAAACTTCTTCTTGTGAAGACGTATGCATCACGTTGTCTGCCCATACCCATATGCGATGTTTGCCAGATGTCGCTAAAGATATGTACTGTTGGTCTTCTTCCACTTCCACACATTTTTTATGACCCCAGCATGCCTAAACACCAAGGGAACTCGGTGTAAATATAAACATGATATGTTTTTGGGACAAAAGAAATAAATTAGGATGTACTTGAAAAAACCAGTGAAAACAATTGTTGAATGGAAGACGCCCAATAATTACTACATATGAATATGGAGATCAGTAGGGTAATCTGCACCACAAATGGGCGAGCCAAAGGTCACCCAAAAAATAGATGAAAGTCTCTAGCGAGCGAGAGAACATACTGTACAAGACCAACAAGGAAGCAACGAGGAAGAGGATCCATGAAATCAGCATGAACGAGTTCAAAAGGATGGGAAGTGACATGATCCGAGGTAGATAAGGGAGACCAATACACCTTGCCTTGAGCATAGTGAAAGCAATCGGACGTGCAAGGTGGAAAAATGAGACAGGAACAAGACTGTGGGCCGGTAGGAGGTGTACAAGACTGTCAATAGTGATTGTAAGGATGTGACAAAGATAATGATACAAGAGACGTGTGCTTAGAGGAAAAGGATAGTGCCACATGAATCATGGATGAGGTAGCGAAAGACAAGGGAAGAGACAGATTGACATGGAATACATGATTGAAACAAGGACCATGGAGCACAAAATAATCAGAGGACTACACAAGGATAATTCCAACACTAAGGCTGGACATGAAGTGCATGTCCTGGGCTGCAAGGATGCTAACAGATAGTAGGGTGACCTCAAGATTGGGCACGTACAACACGTTAGGCATGAACACATCCCTCCTAGGTCCAACAAAGTGCACGATACCAACACCCAGTAGAGGTAAAGAATGACTAGAGCCAGTGCAAACAAAGGAAATGGAGCTAACAGGGCCAAGAGACATAAGCATAGAGCGACATGATGTCATGTGATGTGTGGCGCCAGACTAAATAAGCCAGAAAATGGATGAGGACGGTGTAGACGGGATGTAAACTTTAGGTTGTCATGATTCATTGACTGCTTGACTGTAGCTGCCCATACGTTTGAAACTGCTGAGGTCGGTGAAATGTAAACATGATTCCTTGGTGGGTTGGTGGTGGATGTCCATATGATTGAAACTGCTTGGACCTACAGTCTTGTCTGTCTTTATATTATGCTACCAGACTCACTTCCCCACAGCTGGATGTGATGTATTTGTATTCATCCTGCATGATTTATCGCATAGCTTTGTTAAGAGATAGTACATGAGGCTGTGCTGCTACAGCCACTGCTATCGCTGTCGATGCCGCCGCTGCTGCGACGACTGCCTTTTGTGCTCGTATTGCTTGTCCAATGGCTGTGATAGCTTGTTGTATACCGCCAAGCGTAGCTCCAAGCAGGGTCAGGTTGTTATTTTCTTCCTTATGGGTTGTGTTGAAGGTCTTGAGTCTGCCAGCATTCTCATCAACCCGTGAAGGTAGGTCGTTGAAAAGAGCTTGAACGAGTACCCTTTCTGACACTGGCTCTCACTGGCTGATGATGCGGCTTGCAAGCTCTTTGAGATGAGAAACGTGGTCTTCCAATCTGGTTTGCTCACTCACATGAAGAGTGTGAAGTTTCTTGAGAAGGTTTCTGACTTCATCGTCACCTGTTTTCTTGTATCTTCTTTTGAGAGCATTCCAGGCTAGTCTGCGACAGAGATCGGTGTTGTTGTCGCGGATTGAAATTCTGAGGCGTTCCTCCAACTGCATTTCCAAAAGGCTGAAGGCTTGATCACAGCAAGCACTTGAAGACATTGCATTCTTCTTGTGTTGCTGCTTCACAAAGAGTTTCTGTTGGAGGATCAACCACCAAGCCCCATAGTCCCTTGCTCAAGAACCCCATCTTCATGTTGAAGGCGAAGGTGTGAGAGTCTACCCCATTGAAAATGGGTATCTTGAAGTGATTGTGGTTGGTTTTTCCTCCGGCCATCTTGAAGAAGTCACCAGTACTTCTCTTGGTAAGGCACCACTTGCACTGACACGAAATGTAATTTTAAAGTCTCTGAAGGTTCTTTAGATGTCTTAGAAGAATGATACACAAAAGCTCAAACACATTCAAACTGATTGGTACACTTATGGGAACCTCCAGATACACACGGAAAACTCAACTGCAAGTTACACAGGTGATTCAAGAGGTAAAACTGAGATCATTGCACGGCTTGTCTCTTGCGATTTCCAACGATACGCTATACCTGCAAAACGGTGAAGTACAGACAAAGCAATCCACAAATGAAAGAGCTACCTACTTATACTAGTCTAATCACTAGGAATTACAAAGCAGCGAGATGCTCATTGAGCCTCAGACTATGCGGTACTCCGGTGTCTGATCTTTGGCAGTCACAGCCGCGCTGAACACTGGCATCAAGCACTCCGAGGTTGGCGGGTGCCCAGCGCCCTCGGTGCTCGTCAACACGAGAGGAGCGAGTGCTCGCTCTCCGGTCAATCAACGGCTGTGATCATCTCGTTGTCCTTCCCACGATTCCTTGCCGTCAGTTCACATCTTTATGAATCCTGTTGCTTCGGATTCTCGGTCCTCAGCATCCATCTCTCTCGCTCTACAATTGCCACGTCAGCGTTGGAGACGGACAGGAGCTCATGCTCGTACACTTGGTTGTTTTGAGCCAAACCATCCCCTCCGCTTCCGTAAATCACACCGGAAACAAGTCAGCTCATGTCCATATCACTGTCGTGATAGGAAGAGTAGAGTAGACATGGCCGTGGATGGATGGATTAGTGGGACGCCTAAAGAGGCCTGCCCGCAGTCATACGATGCCTCACCACACAGGATAGACAGGAGGGTCGAGAGAGAGAGAGAGAGAGAGAGAGAGAGAGAGA
>SZWC01000694.1:0-27659 GCA_023375785.1 Penium margaritaceum | reverse complement strand
TCTTGACAAAGCCGCTAGACAGCGACTTGCATGTTGCAGGTGCTCGAGGAGTCGGCATGGTGGATGCAAGAGATGAGAACTAAAGTCCAAGAAACTAACGTGCATGAACACAACACAGAGCTACGGGTTCATGAGGAAGAAAACTACCAGAGCAGGTGGCCTAAGGTGCAAGGGAGAGATTGTTGTTCTTTTATGCCCCATGGCCACTGCTATGGCTTAATGGACAGGTTGGGCATGCACTGCTCCCCTGGAGTAAGTCCCCCAAACCTTGTTTGTGGTGCAAGTCCAAGCAAGGCACCAGAAGTGTAGCGCAACGGATAGCATGTTGGACTTAGGGACAACAGGTCCTACGATTGAGCCTTGATGTGCGCATGAAGGTTTTTGACCTTCCCGCATAAGGGAAGTTTCTTAGACATTTCTCCATGCATGAGGAGGATGTGCCAGTCGGCGGACATTGGATGCGCCAATTGGCGAGCTGGTGAGGTGGTGTGGAGTGGCCACCCCAAAAGTGCCACTACCCACACACCTTAGAAGCCAGGCCTAGTACTATATGTACTAGCTTCATTCCTCATTCTAATCATACAATCTGGCCTTAGATGCATGGAGGAATGTCTAAGAAACTTCCCTTATGCGGGAAGGTCGAAAACCTTCATGCTCCTCACAGAGTTGTCCAACTAAGGATAAGTATAAAGAAGACACTGGTTAATCTAAGCCCCAAGAGTTAGTCTTTGACTAGCACCTCGCGCGAAAGTGACCAAGTGTTAAGTGGACACAGTTGCTAGTAAGTGATTGCCTAGGATTTGCTCAATGTGGAACCGTGATCCTGAGGGTAATATCTTCTCCTAGATGAAATGCTAGGAGCGGACGGCAGGTGCTATTGTGTCGGCCTTGTTTTCTAGTCCGTTTGCCTCAGGCCGGTTGACACACCCATCTTGACATTGTGTGTGCAGTCAATGTGCTTGCTCAGTTCAACCAGGAGCCATGCAGCACACACCCGAAAGCGTTGCTGAAGCTGTTGCGTTACATGTTTGACAGTGCCGCTTTTGGTCATGTGTTTGCCCCTTCCACGTGTCTAGTTTTGGATGGCTATTGTGACATTGATTATGCTCGTGACCGTGCCGCTCCCAGTCAGGGAGGCTATGTGTTTCGTGTGTGGGGCACCGCTGTGTCATGGTGGAGCGCCGAACAGTCCTGTGTGGCACGCAGTATGGCTGAGGCACAATACATGGCTTTGGGCGAGGCAGCATGTGAGGGGATTTGGCTTGCATGATTGCTTGAAGAACTTGGCGTGCACACAGCTGCTGTACCCGTGCATAGAAATAGCTCAGCCGCACACCGCATTGCACAAAATGATGGTGTCTTGCATCCATGCACAAAAAAATTCAGCATCAAACACCACTTCGTTCAAGAGGCAGTGGATGCTGGGGCAGTGGAGGTGTGTGCTATCAGTGGAAAGGCACAGTTGGCGGATTTTCTTACCAAGGCTCTATCATCCTCCTCTCTCTTGCTACAACTGCAACAACTGGGCTGCTTGCCTGCTGCACTCCCGTCCAAGGGGGTGTGTTAATCCCTCATTGTATATTCCTCTCATGTGGTGGCCGTGAGTGAGCAGGGCATGTCGGTACAAAGAGTGGAGGCGACGAACCGTGAAGGTACACAAATCTTCTGCTCCTCACGGGTGGTCGCCTCCATCCTGACCGCATGGCCCCTCCTTCCTCATCACCAGAGCTCGACGTCCTATCCTGTGCTCAGGCTTTTTGGCAAACCTAGTTTTTTCCCCTAGGTGTAACTGACCTTTGCTTGCTTTTACTTATGAGACCTATGTTGGACCTGCAAATCAATGTTTGGGTAGGCCAAGAATATGCCACTTGACAGGTGGCATAATGCGCGCCCCTTATGAGGCACGCAGATTTGCTCGCGCCCATTTTTGGGCCTTCGAGGGATTTCATCCTCAAGGGAGCATTCTTGCCGGCGAGCCTCGCTTGCCGGCATGATGGGTGAGGTCAATTAGCGACCTCACCCCCTAGCACTACTCTCACTTCTTACTACGTGACTTGTACTTTTTTCTAGTTGGCCACCATGGTGTTTTGGACATAGCTTGCTGTAGGAGCCACTATTCTTCATGCCGTTTGTTGCAAAAGCTTCATATCAAGGTTCTTAATAGAGTGTTGATTACACTTTTCAACGTGGGTGCTGACTTCACAACCTACGTGCCAATTGTACTACCAGCGTGGGGACTGTCTAACTCACACAAACCCAACCACAAAAACACTACAAGTGCTGATTGCACGCTTGACAAGAGTGCTGATCTCACTATTTACGTGGGTGTCCAATGAAACTTTGCACAAGTGCCGAATGCACCAAAACCACAAGTGCCAAACACATTACTCGTGCAAGTTATCCAAAAGTATTGTTCATACCACTGGGGGTTGTTACCGACGGCACAAGTTGATGGGTACCTCATGCACACCACTGTGATAAAGAGCTTGCTTTAACCTCACTTGTATGTACAACAAATACCATGTTTTGTCTTGATTCCATGAAATCAAGGAATATGTCCTATGCGTCAGTGTAGTTTCACACACAGGTGCATTGGTGGAATCAACTGGAATACCAAGGGAAGATTGTTTTGTGCTTGGAAAACACCTTGGTGAATTCAAGAATGGTCCAGGGGTCAACTTCCTTCTAGAGGGGCTTGGCAGTTGTATTGGAACAAATCACATATGCTTGTGATGATGCAATTCCTTTTCCCACGTGGATGGATGACTGTGCCAAACAATGCATATCATTGTGAGTTGGTTACTCGCACACCCATCAAACATGTCACCACTTAGTGAATCTGCCGATAGGAGTACACCAAGAGGAAATGATTCTAAAGGAAAATTCAACACATTTGAACTAGTGGGAATGAATTTTCTAGAGGATGTACTCGTCGAACTTGGATCATAACAGTGGACGGATTCCACCATACCCATGACTTGTACGTTGATTGTTTTATGCTAGCTGAACATTGATACCCAAGTGTCAAGCGTGTGGTCCGCTTGACCGTGTAACGATTTAAAATCAGTATTAGGACCGACTGATATGATGAGTGCATCATGCCTAACTGTTGATGCACGAGAGTAGTTGAGGGCCTTATGGAATGACGTTCCTTAAGTTCTGAAAAACTCGGATTAATCTTACGACTTAAGAGGATGGCCAGACAATTCACTTGTGATGCATGTCGTGTTCATGATGAAACATGTGGATGGATTCCAAACATGCCGTGGAATGGTATGACACCAATCGTGCCACATTAATTTTCAAATAGAGAATCCAACCAAGTACATTGGAATAAACTTCATCTCCAACAGAGATCACCACTAACATTTTTCTAGGGCATCTTGATGTGCCTCAATAGGGCAAGATGAGTTTTGACTAAGATGATTTTTCATCCATGGATGGACACCTCATTCGACTATGGTGTACTTGAACCAAAATTCATGGATCCGGGAGGTCAAGAGGAGGCATTTGAACTCCTTTCATTTTGGAACACAAGCACAATGCCTTTTTGGATGTTACTGCCATGGAATCTAGCATTTTTTGCTTGTCTAATTTCTTGTGTAAGGGAAAAATCCTCTACAAGTTCCCAAAAGGCACTTGGAAACAGTCTATCAATTGAAAGTAGAGCATGTACGTAGTAGACAATGCATAGGAACAACATGACTTGCGACTTCACAAATGCACACCAAGACATACTGTTGGGATTAAATTTCCTATGTGACCTTGTTCACAGAAGGATGCGTGTTTATTTTTCTTTCGACGGAAGTTAGAACTTCCTAAAAAGGATTTTCAAGTAGAAAATAGAAAAAATCTTTCAAACGTTTCCCAAATGGACCCATTGTGTGATTACATCAAAGTATCAAAATTCAAGAACCGATTGTTCCATTATTTAGATAATTGGATGTGGTTTGGGATTCTTCATAAGTTGCAACACACTCATTGTGATCATGGTACACCCGTCAGGTGAATAAAATATTGTGAACACTTCATTTGTGGATGAGACATACCAAAGCTCAGATTGGTTATCTCAACCAACCTAGTTGAAAATGATGTGCTTTTGACAGGAACATGAGCGGCAGCCTAGAGTACCCGTTTCGGAAATAAATGAGGGTTGAGACCAAGATCATCTAAGTCAGAGCATTATCAGGTCCAAAGATGGATATTTAATGGCAATTTCTCATGCTAGGCAGCCAATACTGCCTCCTCTTAAGATGAGTGAAATCTTGAAAAAGGAGAACAGGTGTGCTCAGAACCCATGTCTTGGAATCTTGGTGCCTCCAAACCCTAGGATAAAGCTGGCATGCGAGTTACATGGGACTTGGTGGAGCTTGTTCGGGTTTAGCTAAGCAACCCACGGGTGTTGAAAGAGGTCTGGTAGATCTACGTGTGGTCATTAACACGTGATTGCAACCGAGAGGAGTGGCGTCCAAATCCAGGATTGCAGGCACTGAAAATGTTGTGAGGAGGCACCAGCTCGGCAAAAATCCCTTGGAGTAGACCATGTCCAAAAGACACGAGAAGTGTTGTGTGGACCTGGACAGTTTTTGCAGGGACACCAAGTTAGTTGGTCGTAGGGAAGCTCCTTACTGTGGGGGAGGAGACTTCACCGCAACAGCTTGCTGAGCATGTACCAAATGGACTGTGAGAAAACTCATTTTGCCCTCTTCCAAACTGGCAAGAAATTGTTGACAATGTACGTCCCAAAGGTGTCGACCATGCCATTGATACACATGTGCGATGAGTCTTTGGTGAAGAGTCACCAACACTAGTGAAGAACGTTCACTGATTGTATGTGTCTCATCTTGGCAAGAGCTGAGGGATCACGCAGTCAACAATGAATGTTGTACGTGTATGACCATAACTACAAAAACCACATGTGTGTGTGGTTGATCCATGTTGTCCCGTGGTGCCGATGTGGTCGGACCATCACGGTCCACCACGATGGGGCCCTAGTGTGGCATTTCGGCCATTTTCTTGTGAACGTGGACATCGACTGTCCGAAGCAAAGTTCACGCTCAGAGGGGGGGGGGGGGCATAGGGGAAAAAAATGGTATCATCTGCTTACCTATGCAGATCAGTACGTCATGTGTATCCACAATATGTGGTGAGAGGCGGATGGGGGTTGATCATGCTAAGGAATTCTTCATGAGCCAATCAGAGATCCTCGTTGATTCATGTANCGGGGGGGGGGGGGGGGCATAGGGGAAAAAAATGGTATCATCTGCTTACCTATGCAGATCAGTACGTCATGTGTATCCACAATATGTGGTGAGAGGCGGATGGGGGTTGATCATGCTAAGGAATTCTTCATGAGCCAATCAGAGATCCTCGTTGATTCATGTAGGGAGGCATTGACCAATGAGGCTGTCGTGGGTTTGATGCGCTGGACGGCAGGTTATCATGTGGCCCACTGAGGTAGCACTTCGGATGACCTGGCTGTAACATCGTTAACTGTAGAATAATGGTTTTGTAATTGCTAGTTTGAACGGTGATATTGCCAAAAATTCACTAACCTGGCCTCCAGGTTTGTGAATCTCTCCGTCACCCCCCTCCATTTTTGTGACAGTCCGCCACTGTCTATCCGGGCTCGACACAAGAGGGCTCGACAAGCCCTCTCACGTCGAGCCTCGCTTGGCCTAGTCATGTAACAACGCTTCCATTTGTTGTGTCTCATTGTTTAGCAGTTAGGCAATGGCCAAGAGGCGTGTGCCACCTAGGCGGCCTCTCCCATTCTACCATGGCTCCAAGGAGAGCCCACACCACTATGTCATTGTCTGGAGGAGCTCCTCCATGCTCTCGTCATCAACGTTTTGCAGAGACGTCTTTGTGATTGTTGAACCCGGAGTTCAACCCCCCTCCGTCCGGACAGCTCCATGGTTACATGCTCACCCTTTCCTTGTCCCACCACTGCCTCCCCATCCCAACACCATCCAAGAAGCCCGTTTTTTCTGTGGCTCCTGCGGCATCATCCTTTGCGGAACATATGACAGGATAAGGGGTCATTCCGGTGAAAACAACAGCAACGTCGGGACATGCGAGCATGTGCCACCACTTGCCGCTGACGCCCTTGGCGTGCCATGGTTTCCACATCCACCAAACGACTTGAAGCCAGTGGACGTGCGTATGTACAACGGACAGGGCGAATCCTGGGGCACATCATCCAAGCCGGTGTCCTGGCACCGGCTTTTTGAGTCACGCCAGCGTGCGGAGGCACTGGAGAGAGCCGGGAAACCAGCCGACAGCGATGATGACTTGTATGGACTTGGAGGGCCATCTGCTGCCAACGATAGTGGCAGCGGGGATCTGCCGCAGCAGCAGGAAGATGAGCTTCAGTGCAAGAGACCTTTGTGATCAGCAACAGCAGTAGCAGGAGCAACAGTGTTTGCAACCGCAGACGCAGCAGCAGCGATGTGTTTGGCTGGTTTATGTGAATAGGATGGCTGGCATGATCCAAACCAGCGTTTTGCTGCACTGTGACAACGTCGCAAACGCACAGCACCAAGTCACCATCGTCGAGCTCATGGCGTGCGCCGCCTTGCCGAATTCCTTCACGTGCGAGCCGTTATGGAACAAGGTCGTCAACAAGGTTCGCGCAAGTAACACCTCCTTCCGCCTACCCTGCTGCTCGACAGTGACGGATTACACTCTGCCCAAGATTGATGAGCGCCTAGAAGCAGAGGACGCTCCACTGAAGCATGGATGGGCCATCTACGGTACAACTGTGGCAGTAGACAAGTGGTTTGACCAGCAGCAGTGTCTAATTTACAATGCATTGGCCGTGAACGTGAAGGGATCTTGCCACATCTTCTCCCATGATGCGGGCGGCAGCGTACGGAACCCCTCCCACATCGCCATGATGACAGGGGACGCCATCAACGTGGTTGGGGAGTGGCATGTGGTGAGCGTCGTGTGCGACAATGCGGATGTCAACAAGAGGGAATTTCAGGAGCTGAAAGGGAAGTACCACTGAGTCTTGTAGCAGGGTTTTTGTGTGCAAAACATAGACATGTGCCTGAAGGACATGTCCAAAACTGAATGGGGTGCCGTGGTGATGTCAAGGGCTGAGAAAGTTGTTGCCTTTCTCTGCGACAATGGCATGCCTTGCACGTCGTTGAAGCAGCAGAGTGGCGCTCGTGTCCTTTTGCCACGTTGTGCGACTCGATTCACGTGAGGACACACAATGATGCAATGCCTCATTGACATGAGGCCATTCCTCCTGGAGTTGGTCAATCATGGTGCATGGAAGGACATGGAGAAGCAGAGGGATAGGCTGTTCCATGACAGAGAGAAAGTTATGTGTAGCATTATCAATCGGCGTTTGTTTTGGCTTCAGGTGCATCAGCTCCATGACATGTTGAACCCCTTTATGACTATTCTGCGCATTGATGGTAAGCCTGGTGGGTGGGCTGGAGAAATCTATGAGGCATTGCTGGACTGTACTACTGAGCTGAAGGCACTGGGGAAGCCGCAGGGCAAAGAGCCTGCTGAGGTGGCTGCGGGTCATGTGAAGCATGCCATGGAGCGGCTGAAAAGCTGCTGGACCAATGACATGAGTTGTCCTCGGTATGCTGCGGCACAACGTGTGCATCCCATGCATTATGGGAATGATCTGGGGGGTGATTTCAGCATGGTGCAAGCATGGGCTGCCGCCATTGACTGCCTGGTGCTCGAGGCCATGCAAGCAGCTCTGCAGGCTGAACTGGAGGCTTTCCAGCTTGAGCGTGTTACTGTGGATGTCATTCCACTGACAACAAAATGCATCAGTGACAAGGCATGCGTAGCTGTGGGGAGGGTGGTGGCTGGCACACTGCCGACATATGAGTGGGATGTTGGAATGATGCTCCTCACCATGGCAGGAGTGACTCCAAAAAGGAACACCAAAAAGACAAGCCTTAGTGGCTTAGTGGTTAATGGTGTCCACCTCTAGAGGCAGGGGCTCGGGTTCAAGTCCCACTAGATGAAGTTATGCCCTGCCTCAAGGGAGGTGGAAAATAGATGCCAGGAAGCTAGCTCAACCTCTAGAGAGTTCCTCTTTAAGTTTCTAGAAGGCCAGGTGAGGGTCCAGGAAGGTGGCACACCTTCTAGAAGGGGTGACTTGTCATACAAGGCATCTAGAGGTGTCTTGGTCTTCTGGACACCTTCCCTCCTACTAGAAGCAAGCTGAGGAATCTAGGAAGGGGCAGAAGCTTCTAGAGGAGGGAAGGGATGCCTTCATAGGTGGGAAAAGGACAGCCTACCAAGGAGCACTCTAGAAGCCATAGAATCTGCTAGGAAGCTCCAAATCTGGCATGCTTTGGTGTTCTGGAAAGCTTAGATCAGTGGCTATAAAATGCCACTGCTTGTGAGCCTTGATCAAGTGTTAATTCCCATCCAATTGAGGCCAAAACTATAGCCTCACTCTCTGACCAGATTTTGCCATCCTTGGAACCAGTTGCCTCCACAGTTTCAGTCTCTCCAAAAACAGTTGGTGGTGTGAAACAGCCACTGCTAGGGACCCTCCAGGGTGCACACTCACCCTCAGGCCAAAATGGGATTCGCTCCACCTTGCTCATCGCCCACCTTGTGCTAGCTGGCCATGAAGCCTATGTTGGAGCTGTGTGCCTCCTCCAACTGCGAGCGTGCCTTTTCTACACACGAGCTGATTCACACAGCTCGGCGCAACAAGCTCAGCATCCGGACTCTGGAGATGCTGGTCCAGTACAATGTGCGACTCCGCCCCCTGTACAAGGTCCGTGTCCGCCGCTGGAAGACTGACTGGATGGCCAAGGATGATTCAGACTCGGAGGATGATGGAGAGCTGGTGGAAGATGTCGAGGAGGAGGAGGATGAGGCTGCAGAGAGAAAAGACGAGAACGATGAGATGGAGGAGAAGGAGGATGTGTTTGTGGATGGTGAGGATGAGGAGGAAGGAGATAAGGAAGGGGAGCAGCAGCAGCAGCAGCAACAAAAGGGGAAGCGTGCAGCAGCAGATGAGCCCACATCCTTTGCAGGATTTATTTGTACAAGGGCTGACGTGGAAGATGTTGAATCTGGCGGGAATCCCCAGGAAAGGGACAGGGAGGTAGCAGATTTGAGAGTGGGAGGAGGGGAGGATGAAGGTGGTGCTGGGGAGGGTGAGGAGGAAGGTGGTGTAGGGGAGGGCACTTCTGGGGATGGTGCTGGCACTGATGGAGGTGCTGGCACTTCAGCAGCTGATGGTGTGGGTGCTGGTGTTGCTTCAGAAACTTCTGCAGGTGCATATGGTACAGGTGCTTCTTCTGGTGCTGGAACTTCAGGTGTAACTGCCATTTCCAGCAAGTCTAGGCCTGCATTGCACAGTTTGGCAGGTGCTAGATCTGCCATTGGAATTACTGCAGGGGATGTTGCAGGTGCTGGATCTGCAGCTTGTGCTACTGCTAGGGCTGCAAAATCATCTGCTGCTCAGTCCAGCAAGGTAAGGAAGAAGGAAACTGCTGCAAGAACCAAAGTTGTTGTTGTGGCAGAGAGTAGTGAGAAGATAGGGAAGAGGATTAGGCATGGTGGGCATTAGTGGGATAGTTGTGGGGGAATGTGGGGCATTGGGATTTGAGGGAAGGGGTTAGGTCTGTGGCTGAAGCAGCCTTTTCTATGATCATGTCATCGAAAAATCCCTGCTGCAACATGACATTCAAACTCTTCAAGTATCTTCGTGTGTCCTCTTCTGGACCTGATCAGCATACACCTGTGCATTGATTATAGAACTTTACTTTTCACCATAATTAGAAGAACCTGATTTGAGCCCTCAGTGAGTTTACTATTCCATGGTGAGAATGTCATAGTATAGTATGAACAAAGGAAACTGTGAAAAAGCACTAATGTATCAATAGAACCTTGAAAACCACAACTGTTGTATAACTATGACTTTGCCTGCCCTTGCCCCCCCCCCCCCCCCCCCCCCCCCCCCCCCNATGGTGAGAATGTCATAGTATAGTATGAACAAAGGAAACTGTGAAAAAGCACTAATGTATCAATAGAACCTTGAAAACCACAACTGTTGTATAACTATGACTTTGCCTGCCCTTGCCCCCCCCCCCCCCTCCCCTCTCCCCCTTTCCGCTGGACATCGGTGGCTGATGTGGCTTTAGACCACACCAATGTGTCGTGGTGCACATCGATGTCCCGAAATTTGAGGTGGGCAGCATGGGGTTTATTGTGCGTGAACATGATGCAACCGTGTTGCGGATGACAAGAGTTTACACATGTGATATTGTTTACGCTTCTTGTTGCATAACTTGCATCATGAAGTGCACAATGATCAAACCATTAAGACTCATAAAAAAGGAGGAGGAATGTAGCGTATGGGCCATTCTTACAGTTTGAAATGGTCATCAAATAAGTATTGGGTACTTCAGGTACTCGAGGCTCATGTTTTGAAGAGCCAATGCCTAGAAAAAGAATGTATGGGCTAGAGTCTAGTTCGACTCTAGCACGGAATGTATCCCCGGGCCGGATTTGAGGCAAAAGGAGTACCGTGATAAAAAATCCATTGAGTCACTCCTTCACTCCAAGAATTTTGCGAGGGTCCTATTTCAAGCTTGGAAATGCCACGTGGTATGAGTAGGATTAAGTTTCATGTCTTCAACCGTGCCCTATGACGACCTTGTCCGTTTCACCATGATGTGTCTCAACCAAAATGCCTGAGGCGGCCAGTCATTCTATCTCCGTGGACCACTATTCTTTGGGCCTACGTTTGGATTCCACACTTTGAAAAACGGACCATCTCCATTACAATATTAATGTTTTGGAATAAGTTAGGATGTAAGTTAGATTTCGTCACAAAAGGGTGGTAGTACGTTCAATTCGACAAATAGAGTAATTGGGTTTTCATTTCTACAAACAGTCCATGTTAGTGGTTTTTCTAGACACGTTTTGAGAGGCTCTATCGACTATTTGAAGTTTTAAGCGGTCAACCCGGCCACTTAAAACTTTGAATGGCCGGAGTGGCTGATTCCGGCTGGACACGATTCACATGTCGTACCGGAATTGGCCTGTTGCACCATACCTGAACATTGACCCTTGTAAACATACACACAAGAGCTTGTACATAAAAGAATCATTTGTTCATGAACCCTCGTAAAAATGTATGCAGATGTAGGTTGTATTTTAAAGTCAACAAATGGCCTTTAGAGTTATATAGGTGGTACTTTTGAATTCGACGAAGGTTCACTTTTGACGGATTTCAAGTACTCTAGGAACCATTAACATCAGAATGGATGATTACTAGGGTAGTGGAAACATGCAAGCGAGAGAGAATGAGGGAGCAAGGGTGTAAGTGACACCATGGACACTCCAAAGCTCATTTAGAAACTTGTGAGAACAAAAGTATTGTAGGATTTGGATTGAGCAAGGACTTAGGTTTCTCGGTGGAGTGAGTCCCACCTCATGCGCCACGTATGAGGTGTGGCCGCCGCCACCCCTGGGGTCGAGCCAGACCTCGCAGAACATTAATTGAGTGGCTGCAAACGGAAAATTCTGGTGGCATGACCCCAGCAGGATCAACAACCGGCAGCTCACCAAACAATGCCACAAGAAAGTACATGCAAAATTCACATTAACCTAAGGTGTACCACCATAGATTTCTGCAACCATGTTTCATGTTAAAGATCCCAAAGATCTGCTGGCTGGCCCATTGGCACAAGCCTACTATTATTGGCATTTGTAATAATATTGGTGGAGTCTGTGAGGGCACATGGAGAAGACGACAATGTAAGAGCTGAATTTGATCAGGAGACAACCAAGGTGCAATGTGGGTCAGAGCATAGCCAACAGAGGGGACAAGGGGATCAAGTAGCGGCACACAATAGCCTTTGTCACATTTGATCTCACGCAAGATGACACAATTCGAGGGACGGTGCTGATACCACGACGATTCCATACCTTGATCTTCCAGGGACATCACCAACAGCAAGGTGAGCTCCAGAGAAGGCACATACAGGACTTCAAGGAGGAATCAGGGCATTGACCAACACCATTGACCGACGCTGCTGTGGTTGGGTTTGAGAGGCCTGAGGGAGCAGGGTACCATGGAGGAGCAATGGAGATGGAGGAAGGCGGCCCAGAATAGGTCGCTGAACCATACGGAGGCGACCAGCCCCAGGTGGATGGAGCTGGCAGAGGAATGGATGGATCACTGATAGTGGAGTAGGCATGGGCAGAGGAGGTGGAGGAGGACTAACAGGAGGTATTGGATCTGGAGGTGGATGAGGCCGAGGTGCCGGTGGTACATGTATAGTGTGCGTGCATGGAGCGCAGAATGCACAGATCATCATGAAGAGCATGGAACTTGTGTGGTAAATTCTCAGTGGAGCCAGCATTCCAGCACAAAACCTTGCCCGGCATTGTGGGAAGAGGGAGCGGGACCCTTCTCCTTACCCTTGACGTTTCTACCACCCTTGCCATACCCGCAACCCTGGGAAGCAAGGGCGCAGGTGGTGGAGGGAGAAGGGGAAGAAGAGGAGGAAGAGGACGTGGAGGAAGAGGGGGAGGCCTCTGCTACTGTTGCTAATAATGCTGCTCTGCTGCTGCTGCTGCTGTTGCTGCTGTTTCTGCGACTACTGTTGCTAGTGCTGCTGCAACTGATCTCATCAGGGTCTTATTTGAAATAGACACACTTTGGGATGGGGGGAGGAAGGAATTTCTCCCATAGAAACTGAAACTCTGCAGGCTCGAACCATGGCTGTTCTTTGGCCAGGGTGGCTCCTGCAGCCAGGCCCGCTAGAGTTTAGTTGTGGGCAGCCAATTCTGGCCTAGGTAGTCCGCGTTGTGTATTGCTTCACTGTATGACACAGAGCAGTTGTAGGAGGCATCTAAAAGCCGCCTCACTGAAAAATCCTCAACTATTTATCTGGAGGCTTGTGGAGTGATTCAGAACCACAATTTATTCAGTTTTCTGAAATTTCATGAGTTGCTAAAGCCAGGGAAATCAGAATTTCTGGATTCCCTTGAGTATCAACAGATATACGGACTCTTGAAGTTGGGATATTTTCATTGGCAGAAGTTCCAGCTGATCCAACAAGGATTTTCCAGATTTCCATCCGGCAAAATGTTTGGCCAGATTTCCATCTGGCTGGAACTCAACAGTAATTGCATCTGGTCAAAACCTTTTCTGGATCATTGGAAGAAGATGAAGAAAAAAAAAAAAAACGAATGCATCCGTGAGACAAGAGACATAGCTGCCTATACCCCCAACTAAAAATGTGGGAAGCAGGGACCTGACATCAGAATTCAAGAGTGTATGAGGATGGTGCATGCAAGAGTAAGGCATGAGAAAAGCACTTTGCATCACACACAATCAAGGAAACCAGTTGTGCAGGGCATACAGTGTCAATTATAACAACACGTTTCATTCAAATCATGCTTGTGATGGAGACAGCGTGAGTGGAATGGAGGTGGTATTGTAGCAAGAGAGTTGCTCAGGGGAGAAAGAGGGAGTGACACACCAATTTAAATCAGCAGAGGAGTAGCAAGAAACACAAAGAACAACAGAGAAAAGTCTTTCTCATCCCATGGTAGGAAGAACAACATGGCCATACAACTGCAGAGTGACCTTATCAGCACTAAACACCGTGGGGAAAACCAGGCAATTAAGGCTTGAAATCAGGCTGGCCTGAAGCTCAGTAATCTAGGGTGCTTGAAAAAGAAAGAGCTCGCCTCCTGGACCAACAAAGCACATGATGTCCAGGTTTTGGGCTTGTAAGATATGACTCGAGCCAGTAAGGGAGAAGTGGAGGGTTCCAATGGAACCAAGTAACACATATCGAGCACAACAAGACGGGTGTCACTAGATTAAGGATTTTAGAAGTCATCCAGCACATGTACAAGGGAAATAACAAGAAGGAAAGCAGCTGTGCCAGGGTGGATGGAGGCAAACTTTTACCACAACTACCACGACAACAACTTCACAAGAAATACTATCACTGCTCATTCCACGCCAGATGTCCAGGCACCAATATCTCTTCTTGAAAACGGGACACTTCTGCTTCATGAAAACCTGGGATGAAACTTCTACCTCCATGACCATGGTGGCCAAGCTCCAGGGAATAATCATGCTCTAGAGTGCACTCCAGTGCACTAAATGGAGAAAGGGAGGAAGGAGTGTGAAGGGGAGGAGATGATGGGTGCACAGCAGAAGGTGAATGGTGCTATGATGGGGGGCAATAGATTAAGGGCAGTGGTGCAGAGTATGTGGGTGGACCGTAGGAAGAAGAATGCAGAGGATTTGGTGATCATGGCCCAGAGGACAGCCCAGTGGGAGCACACCTAAAAGTGCATGCTCAATGGGCCATCCTTTTTGTGTGCTCATTGGGCATGCACGGATGAGCCAAGATGCGTCATTTTGAAGAACGAGGGAACTTCATGGTAAAAATTTTCAGGACAGACTCAGTTCCAGCACATGAATTTCCTGGAGGGTGAGAGGGGGGGGGGGGGGGGGGGGGGGTGCAGATGAATCAGCATACAACATGTTGCTTTCGAGGATTCAAAGTTATAGTCCAAGTCAGAAGTCGGAATTCGGAACTTGGCACCAATTTCACCAAGTTGGAAGTCGGATTTTCAGAAGAGGCATTTAATCCCACGACATTATGCAAATTGTTTTCACACTAAAAATTCACTTTCCATGCATCTTCACGTAAAGAATTTTCAAAAAAAAAATCCAGGGTTCCCCATGCTAAAATCTTTTCTGAATTTCACTCCTCACTAGCTTTGGTGACATGAACCCATACCCCATTTCATGCATTTATTTGATCACACTACAGCATCAATGTGTAAAATAGAGATATATGAGACAGGAATTCATGGAAAATTGAATTCATGCCACGGAAAAGCATGGAAACATAGAGTTGCCTGCTTTGCGAGAGCAGATTCATGGCTAGTACAATTCCTTTGAGGCCTGAAAGCTGCATTCTCTGCTGCCACAACATGTCCAGCAGCCTCTACCGCTGACTTTTTGCTCACGCCCATATTCAGCACTTTCTGCACCTCCTCAACCTCCTCATCACTATCTGAACCAAAAGAAACCTCATCAACTTAGCAGATGAATCTGCTTCCTCTTGCAAAGCTGCACTATCTTGGTCGTCACTGTCATCACCGTCTTCGTCATCGTCATCATCATCATCATCATCATCATCATCATCATCATCATCATCATCATCGTTGTCATCATCATCGTCATCATCATCATCATCATCATCATCATCATCATCATCATCATCATCATCATCATCATCATCGCCATCAGTGTCATTATCTGCATCATCTTTTGCTACTGCCATGCTAGGGTCAGTTTTCTTCTCAGAATCCTTTTGCTACTGTGTTCCTAGCTGATGCAACAGCCCTGGTGCCTGTTTCTGAATATTCTAGTTCTGCTGCATGTGTTTTCATGACAGAAACCACAGTCTTTGCAGCCTTGAAACTGCATTTCCAAAAAGATGGTTGCACTGAGCCTTCTGAATGAGCCCGTGCTTGATAAAAACCCTCCTATTGTCAATGATGATTTAGGGTTTTGCCAAAAGGTGCACGCAATGCAATACAATACAATAACATGCATACCGGCATGCAAGTTATTCACCATGCATACCAGCAAAAGGCTACAACATCTTCAGCCACCACCTTCGTTACTCTGGCCCTTGTCCTCTCAACTGCTTTCACCAAATCTTGGCCGGCTTGACTGACCCAAGGCCATTGCTGAATGCCTCCAGCTGTAGACCCACATCCACCTGGTCCTCAACAGGCACGATGGCAGCCACAACCTTCCTCCACTGTGCGCTCATTCCCCTCAGACTTCTCCCCAAAGCAATGAGGGTGGATGTGCTGTGCAGCAGAAAAGACAGGACAATTAATCTGATTTTCCAGTCCTAGCTGAGATGGTTCACGGAAAAATTCACCCAAGATGGGTTCACTGCGGCCCTCTTTGTCCCACACATCATCACTAGCTTGTGTAGTGCACCTGTGGCCTCCAAAAGAGCTTCGTAGATGCTCCCTTCCATCCCACCTGCAGCAGAATCTTCGCACAGAGAGAGCGCAGTGGGGTTCATCAGGCACAGAAATTCCTTGACCAGTTTCCAGAAAACTGCAGACATCATAAGACACTGGAACTCCCCTTTAAATACTTTGAAGCTTACATCCCTGGATCCCCTAACCTCCTTCCACGCCGGAATGTCAACCATATTGTCCAGATCAATCCTCATTTCAGTCAGTGGCTTCAGAATGCAGTTTGCAGACCCAAACCGGGTGGCACAAGCAGGTAGCACCACCTTCCTGTTGTTCTTTCATGCCCCATGGCCACTGCTATGGATTCATGGACAGGTTGGGCATGCACTTCTCCCTTGGAGTAAGTCTCCCAAATTTTGTATCTGGTGCAAGTCCAAGTGAGACACCAGAAGTGTAGCGCGACGGATAGCATGTTGGACTTAGGAACAACAGGTCTGGCGATCGAGCCTTGATGTGCGCAGGAAGGTTTTTCTACCTTCCTGCACACGGGAAGTTTCCTAGACATTTCTCCATGCATAAGGAGGATGTGCCACGGGGCGGTCAGTGGATGCGCCAATTGGCGAGCTGGTGAGGTGGTAAAGAGTGGCCACCCCAGAAGTGCCACTACACACACACACCTCAGACGCCAGGCCTAGGACTATATGTACCAGGCTCATTCGTCATTCTAATTACACAATCTGGCCTTTAGATGCTCCTCACAGAGTTGTCCAACTAAGGAACAGTATGAAGAGGACACTGGTTGGTCTAAGCCCCAGGAGTTAGTCTTTGACTAGCACCTCACGCGAAGTGACCAAGTGTTCAGTGGACACAGTTGCTAGCAAGTGATTGCCTAGGAGCTGCTCAGTGTGGAACCGTGATCCGGAGGGTGACATCTTCTCCTACCTGAAATGCTAGGAGGGGACGGCAGGTGCTATTGTGTCTGCCCTGTTTTCTAGTCCATTTGCCTCAGGCCGGTTGACAAAGGGTTATGGGCCCACATTGACCCGTTGTAAGGCACCCTTCGCTCAACTCTGGTACGCTCTTTCCAGGTGCGCACGTTAGCTCCATCAGCTCCATCTGCTCAACCTGCTTCACCAGGCCCAACGGCTGAACTGGAACCTAGCACACAGGGACCAAGGACAAGCTCTGCCCTTGGAGGCACGACCCTTTGGTCCTAACCAGGACAAGCTCTGCCCTTGGAGGCAAGACCCTGGGTGTGCTAGTATGATTTCTCTTCTCTGATTGTAGGCTAACATCGGCTGGAGGGGTAAGCAACGGAACTGCACCTTTAAAACAGTAGCAGACATTAGCTAACATCAGCCTACATCGGCCTCAATGTAGCAGAGATGCAGGTTGCAGAAAAGGGCAGCTGAAATGCTGGTCCATCAGGAGCAGTGGGGGCTGCCGCAGGGCAGTCCTCAAACGCAACACAGGTTGCCGTAGGGCAGTCCTCAAATTCAACAGTGGCTACCACAGGGAAGACCACAGGAGCAACCGTGATTGCCACAACACTGCCGCAAGGTCTTGGATCTCTAGGAGGTATCCCCGTCTTTGAGGGGAAATAATTTCCGTTGTGGATATGGGAGTTTGAACTGGCAATGAAAGTGTGTGGATTCATCAAGCTTCTGAAAGGAGAGGAGCAGGTTCCCTCGGAGGGCTCAGTGGAGCACGAGACATGATATTGTCATGTCACTCCTAAGGAACGTGGTGGCCAAGAAGTATGTTCCTGTCATTGCGGGGTTCACACTGGCTTTGGATGCTTATGCCAAGCTCAAGCGTGTGCACCAATCCACCTCCCTCGCAAACAGATTATTCATCCTACAACGACTGATCAGCATGCGGGTGAATGAGGGAGAATCAATCCCCGATTTCCTACGATAATTTGAGGGACTCCTTGGCGAGGCTCGCCAGATGAACTGGGACCTTGATAAAAACATGCAAGCCATGATCCTCCTCATGGCGTTACCGGAGAGCTGGAGCCCAATGATCACCGTCATGGGTGGCTGGAAGGAGGATGACCTGACGTACACAGCAGTGTCCGAGCACGTACAAAACAAGGCCATGCACCACAGCGGAAGTGAGGCTAACTTCTCAGCCTATGCTGCACGCTACGGTGGCCGCGGGAGCAAAGGGTCAGCCTCTGGTCAGTAAGGTTGCAGACAGATTCTAAGATTCATGAAAACTACCCAAAAATCCGGATCCAGATCCGGATCCACGGATCCGGATCCAGGATCTTGGATCCAGTCTATATCCTAGGATCCTGAAGCGGATCCTACTGAGGGGGTAGGGGGGGCTGAGAAAACTTGGCGAGAGGTCCCGGTCATGTCTTCTGCACAAACAAATGTGTCGCTTTTTTAAATTCAAATGGTCAAGATGTGTGCCTCAGTTTTGAGCGTGGCAAAGTTCAACCGCCACGTCGAACGAACCTGTCGACTCTGTCAGATGACACATTGTTTTCTTGTCCTGTGGTTAGTCGACACAGCTTTCTTTGTGCCGAGCCTCAGGTTCGTACAGGGTGGGTGCCAAGCCACTGTCGTGCGGACAGAAGAGCACCAATTGGAGCCAACCTGTTGTAGGACATGGATTTAGTGACCGTCAGATGCAAGTACACTGTTTTGTCTTCCAACATTCATCTGACGTCTGAATATTCGAACAATCGTTCGGTTGTTCAAACTTCAAATGAGTGAACGGACAGGTACATCATAATGGTGTTACGTGGATGTGGCAGCAGCAAATGCCACATCAGCATGCAACCTTGTGCGCCGATTGGTCGCCATGATCTACAGCACTGAGAGATGACTCCGGCACTCACACAAAAATGTGGGAAGTGGCTGGAGTTGATACTGACCCCCTTTTTTCCAATTCTGCAACTTCAAGTACATTCATTGATCAGCTCTCCAAAATTGGGATTTTTGGATCCAGCAGCCGGATCCACGGATCCAGATCCAGGATCCGGACCCACGGATCCAGATCCAGGTGCAGGATCCGTCCCACCAATCTGGATCCTTCCCAAGCTCCGCGGATAGAATCCGTGTGCAGCCTTACTGGTCAGAAAGGTGGCAGCGGAAGCGGTGGCGGCGGAGGCAACAATGGTGGCAAGGCTCCTAAGCGATAGGACGGCTCCTAAGCGATAGCACGCAACTGCGGCAAATCTAGACACTGGGCAAGAGATTGCAGGTCACCAAAGAAGGAAGACGGCGGAAACGGTGGGAACAAAGGCAGCAAAAAAGGTGACAAAGAAGCCACCAACATGATAGCGCAAAGCACGCCTCCAACAAAGGGCACGGCGCTGCTCAGGCCAGGAGCCTTTGGGCTTGACTCCGGCACTGATCACCACTCTAGCAACGATAAGGCTGGATTAATCTCCATCACCCCCACTGATCGGCGGTTCAGATGTGAAAATGGCAGCATTGTGAATGCAAATGGTGTTGGAGACAAGCAGGTGAGCATCAATCTAAATGGTACGGAGAAGGATCTACTGCTGCGTGACGTAGTCTACATGCCCTCCTTTGCGGCAAACCTCCTGTCCATGGCAAAAATCACGGTCAACAACATGACGGCGGAAGAAGGTCATTGCCAGAAGAAGGCGGTTATTGCCAGGAACGAGGACATCAAGGTCCTCTGCGCCAACAAAGATCTCGTAGCACAGGTCCCATGGGTTGACGGGCTCTACGCATTATAGACACCGGCAACAAAGAGCTTGAAAGATGAGGGTCATGCAGGTGCAGCGGAGGCAGTGGTCTCGGCACCAACGCAGGAGAGCACGCCAACGAAAACTCAAAAAGCATCCTCTGCCGCAAAGGACGAAGAAGTTGATCTGTGGCATAGATGCTTTGGACACGTTGCAAACAGCACGCTCCAAGTCATCCAGTAACAACAGCTTGTCCGCGTCATGGATGGGAGCAAGAAGGATGCGGTTGGGTGTGGCAGCCTGTGTGAACCTTGCCTCCAAGGCAAGACCAAGCGAATGCGCTTTGAGCGCAACGATTGCCGCATAAAATCAGCCCTTGACCTGATTCACACAGACGTGTGCGGACCCTTTCGCACGGTGTCAAACGGTGATAGCATGTATTTTCTGACCTTCATCGACGACCACAGCCGCAAGGTGTGGATCTTCTTCCTCAAAACCAAGGGAGAGGTCAGAGAAAAGTTACAGGAGTTTGCCGCCATGGTGGAGTGGCAGACTGGAAAGAAAGTCAAAGCACTACAAAGCGACAACGGCGGAGAGTATGAGGCATGCAAGGGCTGGTTGCGGCAACATGGGATCAACCACCAGCCCACAACGCCCTACATGCTGCAAAGCAATGGTGTGGCCGAACGGATGAATCAGACCATCCTCGGCAGGTGCACAGCATGCTCTTTGATGCAAAAATTCCACCACGGTTCTGGGCGGAAGTGGCAAGAACGGCATGCTATCTTGTCAACCTTACTCCTGCGGCTGCTCTGGGCAGGCGCGGAAAGAAAAAAGGGCAAGCAACAGATGACGCCACAAGAAGTATGGTCAGGGAAGAAGCCTGACGCATCACACCTGAAAGTCTTCGGCTGCACCGCATGGGCAAAAGTCCAGGCGGGTGAGGGTGCCGGCAAGCTGGATGCAAGAGCGCAAAAGTGCGTTATGGTGGGCTATGAGACGGCCCACAAGACCTACCGCTTGTGGGACCTGGCAGGAAGAAGACTCATCACCAGCCGGGACGTAGCTTTTGACGAGAGGAAACCAGACAAGGAAGAGATGCTTTATCCCATGCAAGCTCCAAAACAGGAAGAGTGGTTGGTGCTGATGGAGTCAGGAGATAAAACTCCCAGAAACTGGCAAATGGTGCCAGTGAGGCAAGCCGTGAAGAAGAGTGGTGTGGCTGAGAGAGCGGCTGCGCAGGCTGACGCAGCGGTGAGCTCTGACACAGATTTGGAGACGTCCGAGGCCTCTGAGACCAGCTCGGAGGCCAGTGGCTCTTCACAAGAGGAAAACTTAACTTCAAGGCAGCCGGCAGTACAGGAGCAACACCAAAGCAAAGATCAACCAGCAATGCAGCGTCGCAGCACACAGACATGCAGCGTCGCAACAGAGAAAACATACTCCAAAGTATGACGCTGACACCGGAAGCTGGACTAGAATAAGCTGGTCCTGTTTGGCTCAAGGAGAGCCACTCACTTTGGCTGAGGCACTGGCAAGGCCCAATGCGGCCAAGTGGAAGGAGGCGGTGGACAGCGAGCTTACGTCCATCAAAGAAAATGGCACGTGGGTGCTGGTGGACAGACCCGCTAACGCTCACGTGGTGGGCTCAAAGTGGGTGCTCCGGCTGAAGCGGAAGCAAGATGATAGCATCGACAAGCATAAGGCAAGGATCGTGGCAAAGGGAGGTTCTTAGTGCGAAGGGTCTGAGTACGATGAGACTTTTGCACCGGTCGTCACGTTTGCCTCCATTTGTCCCTACTAGCCGTCGCTTCCGCCAAAGACCTTGACATCCACCAGATGGAGGTGAAGACAGCTTTCCTCTATGGGAAGCTGGACAAGGAGGTGCTAATGGATGTATCAGAAGGTGTCCAAGCAGCTGAGGTCAATGTGTCCAAGCTGGTGAAGGCATTGTACGGCCTGAAACAGGCCCCCTGGATCTGGTACAAGGAAATGGACAGCTACATGGCTGAGCTCTCCTTCGCGCACTGCAAGAACGACCCTAGTGCCTATGTGCGGGAGGATGAGCGTGGCTTGCTGCTTGTAGCATAGTATGTTGACGACTTGATCATGTGCACTTCCACTGATGAGGCCCTTGCGGACCTCAAGAAGCAGCTGAGTAGCAAGTTCAAGATGAAAGACATGGGTCCTCTCGAGTACTACCTCGGGATTGCCATTCACCGCAACCCCAAAGCAGGCACCATCGAGCTCAACCAGACCAAGTACATCATGGGCGTCTTCAAGCACTACAACATGGACTGCAAACCCGTCACCACCCCCATGCCCTCGGACTGCGAGCTCTCCTCCTCCATGTCACCAAGCAACGAGGCGGACCGGCAGGAGATGCAAAACATTCCGTACCAGTCTGCCGTTGGTAGCCTCATGTATGCGATGGTGGGGACGCGACCTGACATTGCTTATGCGGTGGGCCAGGTGAGCAGGTTTGTGGCCAACCCTGGGCCATAACATTGGCAAGCCGTGAAACAGATTTCTTGCTACCTCAAAAAGACTCGGTACGTTGGAATTCAGTTTGGAGGTCTGGAAGGATCAGACTCGGTGTGACTGACGTGCCACAGTGACACGAACTGGGGAGGGCGGAATACCGACAGGAGGTCCACCTCAGGCTTTGTCTGCCTTCTCAACGGTGGTGCGGTCTTGTTGGCAAGCAGGAAGCAGGACTGCGTCTCGCTTTCTACTACTGAGGCAGAGTACATCGCACTCTCCAAAGTGTGCAAGGAAACACAGTGGCTCCGTGGTTTTCTTGATGAGATCAAGGCACCACAAGAGGAAGCAACGGTCATCCGCATTGACAACCAAAGTGCCATGGCTATGGCACAGGACGACATGATCTCCCGTCGTACAAAGCACATCGACATTTGGTCCACTATTCACGTGACCTTGTCGCGAAGGGTGTCGTGGAACTGGAGCACGTCGCAACCAAGAAAATTCTTGCAGACTTCTTGACAAAGCCGCTAGACAGCAACTTCCATGTTGCAGGTGCTCGAGGAGGCGGCATGGTGGATGCAGGAGATGAGAACTAAAGACCAAGACAGCTGACATGCACAAACTTAATACACAGCTACGGGTTCGTGCGAAAGAAAACTACTACAGCAGATGGCCTGAGGTGCAAGGGAGAGATTGTTGTTCTTTTATGCCCCATGGCCACTGCTATGGATTCACGGAAAGGTTGGGTATGCACTGCTCCCATGGAGTAAGTCCTCCAAACCTTGTTTGTGATGCAAGTCCAAGCGAGACACCAGAAGGGTAGTGCAACGGATAGCATGTTGGACTGAGGAACAATAGATCCTGCGATCGAACCTTGATGTGCGCAGGAAGGTTTTTTGACCTTCCTGCACACGGGAAGTTTCTTAGACATTTCTCCATGCATGAGGAGGATGTGCCACTTGGTGGTTAGTGGATGCGCCAATTGGCAAGCCGGTGAGGTGGTGTGGAGTGGCCACCCCAAAAGTGCAACTACACACTCACACACACATACCTGAGACGCCAGGCCTAGGAATACATGTACCAGGCTCATTCCTCATTCTAATCACACAGTATGGCCTTAGATGCTCCTCACAGAGTTGTCCAAATACGGAACAGTATAAAGAAGAAATTGGTTGGCCTAAGCCCCAGGAGTTAGTCTTTGACTAGCACCTCGCGCGAAAGTGACCAAGTGTTAAGTGGACACATTTGCTAGCAAGTGCTTGCCTAGGAGCTGCTCAGTGTGGAACCGTGATCTTGAGGGTGATATCTTCTCCTAGCAGAAATGCTAGGAGCGGACGGCAGGTGCTATTGTGTCGGCCCTTTTTTATAGTCCGTTTGCCTCAGGTCGGTTGACACTTCCCACCACTCTCCTTCTACGGCCATATGCTTGAGAAGTTCTTGTTTGTATTAAATTCCACAAACGTTTCAACCTTCTGCATCAGCACCTCTCTCCACTCTATCTTAAAAAAAATTCTCGAGCGCAAGATACAGACAATTAGCAACGCAGTTGGCGAAAGAAATCATTTATGGTTAATCACCCCAAAAAATGCACTTGCCATACTGTGTACATACTAAATGCATGCCTTTACAAGTTTCATTGTAACTTCATGGAAAATGCAACACAACTTCATTTACATTGTCTGTTCACAGACATACAAATTTATTTCAACGTTTGACAGTAGAACATTTTGTGGAAGGTTTGCCAGAAAAAATAGAACACATGAAAAAGGGTTCGGTAACGATATACCCAGTTTTCGAAACTATATAGCTCATATGCCAGAGTCACACAGAAAATAATGCATATGACAATGCCTCACAAAACAAACGTATATGCCAATGTCGCGCAGAAAACAACGCATATGACATTGCCGTACATAAAATAATGCATATGCCAAAGTTACACAAAATACCTGAGGAACCCAAAAACGCTAAAAAATCTGTCATGTTCCCGCCACATACCATGTAGCATTGATGCATGACATGATTTTTGTCATTCACTATGTCTCAAACAGATGCAGCATTGCACTTTTTCCATGTCAGGTCCAAAACACATGCTGTGATCCAGCATGAAGAAAGGGGTGGACGGTTGGTTGATTTTTTTTGCAGAGGCTGGGCGGATGGTTGCTTTTGTAACGCATGGTGGGCGGATGGATGCTTTTCTTCCGAACCACAGGCGGATCGTTACTTTTCTTCCGAACGACGGGCGGATGAGAGTCACACTTTGCGTTTTATGGTTATCTAAGCTATTTCACCCATAAAAAAATCCATGGTTAAGTGCATTACAACTCCACTTACAGTTTGCAGAAAAAGGCGTACATTTGTACTTATACATGAAATGTGTCAGAATTGTAAGGCATAACAGTGCCTATTTCTTGACCCGAAACATGAAAGAACAGGAAACCTCCTGAAGTCACATCCGGGGGGGTTGGGTTTCATTGTTTTTCTTGCCCGGGCTCCTGCAGGATCCCGCGGTAGCGGGGCCCGGCAGGTTCCCTTCTATCGTGGGGGGGGAGGGGGTTTTGGACCCTTCATTCAAACCATTCGCAAAGATACACTAATGTCTAATCTTGGATGTTGTACAATACACATCCTGTTTTACAGCTCAAACACAATTTGACGTGATGACAAATTCGACGCCGTCTTGCTTCATTATCACAAAACTCACTCGAAACCATCTGATGTCGAAACCGTCTTTTTTCAAACGTTGGCACTAATTATGTAGATTGTTTATTGTTGCCGTTTACAAACGTCTCTGGTTAGATCATGATCGTTGATATCTGTACATCGATGGTTTTGGAATTTGCACAAGTGATCATCCCCTAGTACATTAGTGTTTTTCTTTTGCTTCAACCACATAAACCAGATACACTGACCAGATGCACTTCACCGATACACTCTAACCTTTTGGAGGGGGGTCAGCCGGAGACCTAGCCCCCCCCCCAAATGGTAGAGTGTATTAGAGAAGTGTACCTGGTCAGTGTATCCAGTCTACATGATCGACGAAGAAAAAGAAAAAAACAATGGACATGATACACAAGTGTACAGAACTCGTTTGTGTACAATACTCCGGTCGACCTTCTGCATCGACAGCTAGCTAGGGTCAGGATCGACGATGGACAGCGGTGGTCTGTCGATACTCTATCGACTTTGAATACACAAGTGTATATTCCTTTTCTCCATCGCACGAACAAAGATACACTGACAAGCTACACTCGTCCAATACACTCTAGCCTTTTTGGGGGGGAGATGAGGCACCGAATCTGACCCCCCCTCCCCCCCAATACAAATTTTTATTGAGTGAGTGTATCTGATGGACATGTAAAAATGTGCACTAGTGTACAATACACTTGTGAACAAATACGATGATGAGCACGATACACGCTCTGCTACACTGCCCCCATACACTTGTTTCCTTTCGGAGGGGGGGGGGGGCAGAGGTGGCGTCCTATAGCAAGAGAGAGATGAAAAATATTCGGAACATCACGTGACTCAGTGGTGACCGTCTCATCATACGTTCTCTCCATACGAGAACTTGGGTGCTACGTCAGCACCGTCAATTGCTGAAAATCAGCGATGCAAGGGCGTACATGGACTGTTGGCCTCGAATACACAAGTGCACCTTTGTTGTTGTATATCGCACAAAAAAAAACACTGCTTAGCTATACTGTACCAATACACTCTCGCCTTTGAGGGGGGGGGGCAGATTGAGCACCGACTCTGCCCCCCCCCCCCCCCCCCCTCCCTCCCCCCACGATAAAAATCTATTGGCCGAGTGTATCCGATGGACATGTCAAAATGTACACTAGTACACAATACACTAGTGAGTAGAGTTGAGGCTCATCATGATGTATGCCCCGCTACAAAGACCCGATACACTTTTAGCTTTGGGGGGGTGGGAAAGGGGGGGGTGGGGGAACTCCGGTGTCGAGGGAGTAAAAGAAAATTCTCAAAACATATGGCAAAAACATTCTCTATAGCAACGATTCTGTCGACATTAGGTTCGAACGACACAGGTCCGCTCCTGGCATCTACAAATAAATGTTAACAAACTTCGAAGACAGAAAAACGTCTACCAAGGGAAACACACTATATGTCCTTTGGTTTTTCTTCGCGGTTAACTTTTCTCATCCAGGATTCATGGGAAAGGTAAAACCTACATAGTCCTCCATGTGAAAAAAAAATCACTACGTCCCAACACAATTACCGGGAAACTACCAAAATGCATGTGTCTTATACACTGAATGTGTTGTGTATAAAAAGGGGAAGATTAGTTATACCTGAAAAAATGGCGTGATTATTCTCAGTCAGAGCGTTGTGTGCCTTCTTATTGGTGCTACAACTGTAGGAGATCACCATCACCACTACCTGTGGCCCCACCTCCTTGATAGTTTGGTGAATTATAGCTGCCACATGGTTATAATCATGAAGAATCCCATTGGAATCCTGCGAAAACATGTGTACAGTGCCCTACACATTTGAGTCCATCGAAGAGTAAATAGGCCTGATCTAAACATATGACCACCAGTCCACCCCAATGGAGACCCCCATTATCTCCCACCTGCTCCTCAATGCCTTCTCCATTTCCTCCTTTCTAGTTCAGGGAGGATTGTGTACAAAAAGGTGTCAAAAGAGGGTTATCCTGAAGGATGGTTTTGTACATCTGCTTCCTTCAATCGGCTCCAAATCAACACGCTTACGGAGAAACGAGATGGGCAGGGCAGCCTTGGCCATGAACTTTACCACAAGCTTCTGGAAAATTGCCTTCTCTTTCTTTCCAAGGTGTTCTTGCATGCTGGTTTGAGCCCGCTTCCCAAGAGAGGAATCAGAGTGGGTAGGGATGGATTGGGTGAGCAGAGTGATATTGAATATGGGAAGAGAACCGGTGCCTGCTTGACCCCGTCATCCCCCCCCCCCCCCCCCTCCCCATTTTTGTTCCGTCCTCCTTGTCATTGCTCCAGTCTGCAAGACCAGTAGCCTTTCAAACCTCCTTCCTTTCCCTCTTAGCCACCATCTCCACCCAATTGACTGTGCGGTCTTGTGCATCCCAATACTCCCCCTCACCTTCATACAGCCTCTTGCCTTCACTTGTGAAACCTTCAGGTGGCGTGGGCACAACAGGTGGAAGGGCCCGAGCGGATGATGGGACATAGCGGCACTTGGTGGTGTTCCCCACCGGCATGCCATAGTGACCGCACATTCAATCGCTCCCAATGACATACGTTGATGCACATGCTTCACAGAAGAATCCAGATGGGGACAACGCAGCCATGAGCTATTCGGACAAAGGCTTAATGAGAACGTCACCTGAGAGAGGTGCCCGTGTGCTCTTTGAATTCTGAGACGTGGAGCCAGGTGCTGCTCAGATGGATGCAATGGTTAAATGTCTGGGATACTGAGATCAGGGGCTGATATTATGGAATTGAAGCTCCGGTGGGGGGAGGGGGGGAGAGAGAGAGAGAGAGAGAGAGAGAGAGAGAGA
>SZWC01000693.1:338594-362706 GCA_023375785.1 Penium margaritaceum | reverse complement strand
CCTCCCTCCATTCCCCCTGGGCCAAGAAGTCCCCTCCTCCCGCCTCCGCAACCATCCCCACCCCCCTCCTGTCCTCTCACATGTCGACGTGTAAGCTGTGCCGAGCCGCGTTCGCGGCCGCGGGGCCATGCCGTCGTGTGCGTGTGTCGGCGAGGGGAGCGCTTGGCCCCTGCGCTCGCCGTGCCCTGCTCGCCGTCAGCTTGTTCGAAGGCTCAGAAGCCACGAAAATCTGACTAGGGCAAACCACACTTATAAATGGTCGCAATGATAGGTTACCGCTGGCTGGATGCGATAAGCTTTCGAACTTGTCCTCCGCGATGTGTCATGGGCCATCACGACGTCATTGCTTGCTACTTTTGAAGTGGGAACTGAATGTTTGTTTGCCGTGGGTATCTCTTGCTATTGGATCAATAAACTCATGAAGATCTCCATTTTGCACAACACTTCGTCTCCCACTTAGGTTATTCAAGACGAAAAACGGACAGATAATGGAGGAAGTTTTCCATCCCCAGCCATTCAGTGTTGACCAGGGTGCTGGAGCCCGAACACAAACTGTCGGCCAAAAAAATCTTTTGGGGTAGGCGCGAGCCTCCAGACCTGCTCCGAAGCGCACAATTGCCCCCATCTACCCACCCCCCCCCCCCCCCCCCCCCCCCCCCCCCCTTGCCCTCGAGCTCTCGGAAGAGTGTTATCGAAAACATGTGACCACCGCTCCTCCCAATGAAATTGGGTTGGACACGTCATAGTCAAAAGCGTGAGCAGGATTGTCAGAGATGTCATTGACATAATTCGTGAAGATGTAGATAATAAGGTTCGTCTGCACTTTACGGAATGAGTTTAACGGTCAGGATCTCACGTTGTACGGGATCTAACAATGACACTCGCCTATCTTTGGTCTTACCGGAGAAGTCGGTGGCATGCGCTATCCACAGAACTGCAGAAAATAGACAAAAGGCCGATATTTGTTTGCAAACGGCAACAATACAACCTCCGAACCTCGTCAGGAGTATTGGCAGAGTTCAGGGAGTCGGCAACATTTCGTCCTTCGAGGAATGTGCAAACTAGTGTTAATGATGAAGTTCACGCTGATAAGTAAAGGCGTCCGATGCCTAAAGAGCAATTGTGAGAAGAAAAATGATAGGAAAGTAAGGACCGTGACCAATAGCTGGACGCGGGCATCGCAGAGGGATGGAGCGATTGACTTCCGGAAAACACAGCGGAACGACCCCTCACACAGACGTGCGTACGCGTCTGCCATTGTGTGCGATAAGTGTCGGCACTTATGACAGTGTCGTGGCCACAAACCAAATCTTCGTCCCTCCCATGCGACGTCCTTCCCAGATTCAACCCAGACGAAACTTCAGCCTCCGGTGACCACGGGTACAGTCAGGAGGACATGGCAGTGGTCAATTTGGGATGTGATTGGTTCGCGTCTCAACACGTTAGCCAAGTGGCACGAAAACATTCGGTGACCGCGCTCCGGGCAGGGTTCTTCGACACATGGAGACAAGCGCGCACAAGCGAAATCGATCCATCTCCAGAACATACAAGGATGAACAGATCGTGTTTGGGGTTTTGTTTTCAACCCATGGTCGTAACCGGCTAAGGCCGGAGGGTAACCTCAACGATGCAAGATAAATCCGACCCCAAAAATGTGCAAGAAATGTGAAAAGTGATGAACAAGTTGGTTTTTCAACCAGATAATTGAATTAAAAAAATCTTTAGAATAAATCATTGATCACTCTTGGGACTATTGCAAGGATGGTCAAGGCAACATGAATGGGACTCAACAGACTTAAGTCTTACATCTTTTCCATACCTTGATTGTGACAAGGGAGGTTACAATCAAGCCTTTGTTTTGCATCATATATAGGAAGGTGTGTATGAGCTTTGGTACCAAAGAAATGGAAAGACATCCAAATTGCTCTTGCCATATCAGGCAAAAACATGTAGAGCGAGTAAGACGCCAAGCTACGTTAATGGGGTTTATTTGCTATTTCCAAGGAAAAACTCAATCAACTTTGATGGGAGTTCCAGGAGTATTCTACAATTAATGTATTTGAGACGATCATCAAGAATGTGCAGTTGTTGACATGAAAGGAAAGTGTTATTGGGTGGTTTCATATAGTCTCCTTACACCATATAGTCTCATTACATGTAGTCTTCCTTACACCTTCATATACTTTTATGCCGACGTTTTTTTTTATTTGAAAAAAAGGAAACGATGTTTCGCTAGTCTGGACAAGACCATTTTCTATCGCCTCGCGCACATCGACGGAAATGAGTGGTTTGCTACGTCTAGACTTAGCGCCTTAGCAGCGTTGTCCACAAATCCATTATGGAAAACTTGCACTCAAGTTGTAGCGCCCGATTTGCAGCTGAAAGTGAGTGGCAGCTGAGTTGAAAACGTCAGTGAGGTGTGTTATGAGACCCCTCCCACACTAACCAAAGCCCTCACTTTTATAAAACTTGTTAATCGCTCAGCCAACCAATCAGGGAAATGCAATATCTTCTGGCCCGTGAGATCCGTTCACTGAGTCGTGCCAGAGGACCGTCAACTCAAACCCGAGCGTCGTCAGTTTTTTTTTGTTGTGAAAGTTGGACCAAACCAAAACATGCATGTTGCAAACGCAGTCATGCAATCCGAGTCGGATATAAAAAACAAACATTGGAGTTATCGCTGGCTAAGCCTTGGCAAGCTCTATGTGACCAAGAGCAGCCGTTCATGACTGCCATTGACACGAGCGTCGGTGGGTGCTGTCGATGGAGCTGGTAGTACGGTGCTATCAAGTGGGAGATGGCACATACCGAAACAAGAGCCACGTCTCTCAAAATGGTGCAACATCCCCTCCATTGCTCAGCGCCCGTCGTCATCAAAGTCAGTCGAGTCAATCATCAGCACGAGCATGTACGCTAGCTGATATGAGATAGTACATATAAGTGAGACAGTGCAGATGCAAATCACAACACTCCCTACTGAGCCATGGGCACCAATTTACACGCACGTGCAAAGGACATGCACCCACAATACACATCATAAGTCATGCTCCCCATGCTCTCGTGTCCCCACAATTTAACAAAGCCACAAAGGTGTGATGACGAGCATAGGTTGAGTTGGGGCGCAGAGGGAACTCACGAGTGCACACTCACGGATGCAGACCAGCTTGACTAACAGATTTCTTGAACGATGTGCTTTTGACCACCTTGTTCAAGAATTCGGCCAAGTTTCGTTCAGTCTCAACCCACACAATCCGGATGCTGCCTTCATGCAACGAAGTGCGCATACAATGACACTCCACGTTGATGTGCTTTGTGCACGTGTGATGAATGCCATCATTTTCTACAATGGCCATGGAACTCTCTTCGTCACATTGCAAAGTGATGGACGGTGCAAGTTACAGAAACTCACACAGTACACGACAAAACCATACACTCTCGCATGCACCCACATCCAATACTCTACCTCTACAATGTTGCGTGCAAACCACCCTTGCTTTCCACTTCTCCAGGAGACAACTGCAACGTCCATGAGAAAGATCCACCAAGTGTGACTCTTTGCGTCTATGCTCACAGCCCGATTACTGTCGGTGTAGCTCTTGGTGACTGAGACGGCTGGTGACGAAACGTCAGTCCATGATGTGGGATGGAGACAGCATATCTCACCTCATGAATGGCTGCACCTAGGTGCAACTGATCTAGGGACCGGGAGAATAGGGCGAGCACATTCATGGCATAAGTGCCGTATGTTTGATTTAGAATCTGCTCTTCTTCCACCATCCACTCATAATCATAACACCACGACTCTGCTATGCAGTTCACCACATTGACAGGAACCATTGTTTCTACATTTGGAGAACAGACAAGCGCATTATCTTCATCGGTGCTGGAAAAATCCCAGAGTATTCCGTGAACAACTACGACGCCTGTGGCAATTTTCACGGGAAATCATTGGACGTACGTTTCGCACGTTGTCAAACAGAGGAACACAAAAACACAAGGAAGGCATACAACGCCAACCCTTCGCAAGACAAATTGGTGATTACTGTAAACGCAAACCTGGACATTCTGAATAAAAGAATCAAGCAACTCCTTGAGGTAACCTGACTCAACCCGCACGAGAACACAAACAGTTTCTATCTAAGGAAACAACACTCTAATTGCCTCTTTTCTCCATCTCTAATCCTCACTGTCTCAACAGGTCGTTCGCTAGAAGGAAGGAAAAGCTGCTGAGCGCCACCATCGATGCAACCTCACGTATCCGACGCAGACGAGGCACTGTGGCAAAGCCATTGCAAGTCGGGTCCCCCCCGAGAGGGAACCGGATACCTTGCCATGGTCAAACGGCTATCTCCCAACATCTCGGCTGTCCACGCCATCTAGCAATAAATGTCCGTTGAGACATGTTATGTACGAGTTGTCATGATACAACTCAAGGATGGGCATCAAGTCTCTCAAGGTTTTTCTATGGCACATGGATTCCGAATGCACACGCATGCTTTTCTTCTCGCGGACCGCAAAACACTTCTCCTAAGCTCGTTTCAATTCCGCTAGTAAATACAGAACAATCCCATCATCACACAACCCCTCACAAAGAAAGCCCCCAAGAAAAATCCATAGGAAGAGATACAAAGGTACACAGATACGAGCATCTAGCTCTCTGGTTCCTACCCTTCACATTATGAAACCCATCCTTCTTCATAAACACAGCTCGATCAACAGAAAATCTGCTCTACCAACAAAAGGGAAGTCATACCAACAAATAGAGTTTCTTATTCAAATCAAAAACACGAGCAAGTTCTCACGTACATACCGATTATGGTCCTCGTCTCTACCTTTAATCCACATGCCTATAGAAAAACAGTAATGTTGCAAAAAAAGGGCCTCAGACTCTGGAAATAACCGAAGTTTCACGACCACGGCCATATATGCACCGCATAACTTACCACAACGGAGGCAATTTTGGAAAACACCTAAAACGTTCTTAATATATTCCAGAACCGACTTCAGCACTGGATATTTCAATACCACAATATCAGAAATAAACAGACTTCCAATAATTTCATCGAAATATGAAAGTCAACTGCTTGACATCTACAGAAAACATGACATACAAGAGTCCTTTAGATCGCTACACCCGGAAGACGCAGTCTATACTTTTCACCCGGCCGTGCATAGAAAATTATCGCGCATAGATCACATCTACAACCATACAACCCTATCCTCACAGATTATAGGATGTTTAAATGTTTAAACCCATAGCAGATTTTTGATCACATTGTAGTCCCCCTGGTCAAAGTACAACTAGGCCCCTAAAGCAAAAAGGGCACGGGAGTCTGGAAACTCGACACCTCCGTACTCAGAAGACCATAGGGAAAGAAAATCCTCGCAGAAAGCAAAGCAAACTCGTGGAATGAATACATACAAAAGATACAACAACAATGCCGATTGTTTGGTACACAATAAAACAAAAGGCAACGAAAAACAATTGAAAAATTGGAGAGAGACGACCAAACCCAACAACAGAAAATCTTCTAGTACCTGACTGACATCAATCTCTGTCAACAATTAGATAAGACGGAACAGGAGTTGGCAATACACGCCAAACACAAACCAGAGTGCCTACACATGATTGCCCACCTAGAATACACGGAAAACATCGAAAAGCCTTCTAATAGGTTAACAAGTTTTAGACACGCAAGGAAACGAGCCACCGCAACAATGGCACTGTAAATGGGTAACAATCTAACTGTAACAATAACCACAAACCACAAAGAACAAAGCTCAATTATCATCAAGTTTTACACAAGCCTTTTCATGCCACCGGCTACCTCGGAACCTGTTCTAGACATACCATCGCTCAGACAAGAGCCAAAGAAACTCGTAGCATTCCTCACAGTACCAGACACGATAAAGGAAATCCATAAAAGTACTTCATCTATTGCCACTAGTAAATGCCCAGGCCCAGACGGGATACCAGCGGAGTTTTATCAGGAAAAACCCATTGGAATGGAGGAGTTGCTCCTCAAAACATTCAACGAATTACTGGGAAACCCCCTCTCGCATCCAGAACTTACAAACTCGGTCACATGTCTCTTGTACAAAAAGGGAGACTCGACGGACATGAAAATTCCATGAACCAAATCTCATGCTAAACACCAGCTACAAAATACTAGCAAAAATGTTGGCAAACAGGCTATGACAAATACTACTGCATGTTATCAACGCAGAACAAATAGGCTTTGTCCATGGATGGAACATCAGGACACGCTTTCGGTAATCATTGACATACAATACTGGGCCACACAAACCGGAACAAACCTGACGTTTCTACTCGCGGATTTGAAAGTATGACATGCTTTTAATACCCCATCTGTACAAAACAATGGAACATATGGGGATGCAAACACAATCTGTAAGCTAGATAATAGCTTACCCATTATAAACCAGAACATAGTTCCTACTAAAGAGGCACCTAACGAACCGAAAAACCATGTTATCTGGCGTATGATAATGATGTCTTGTGGCTCCGCTGCTATTCATCATAGCAATGGAACCACTAAGCCAATACTACAACCGGTACATGAAAAACCACTTGCAAAACTCGGCATATGCCCCAGCTTTGGAGCATATGCAGACAGAACACCATTTTTCAAAGACAACAACAACCTCCAAAGTGCGGCAGACATCCTCGAGACAAACAAACCATTAACGGGCCTCAAGGCCAACGTTTCAAAAACACTGTTTTTTCCGGCCACCTCACATGTAGATCCCTTAACCTACAGTGCATTTGCAATGACCACGTAGCCATGGAGGATCTTGGAAATGAACCTAGACCATGATGTACAATCCACCACGTTATGGCAGACCCTGGCGAAAAATATCTCGGAGTCCGTCGAGATGTGGCCACAATGCCATCTCCCAGAGATAACAAAAGTGCTCATAAACAGAACGTATAAGATAAAAAAATCATGTTTTGATCGGAACTCTGTCCACCAGACACGGTTTGCAACAAAATTCACACAATCCTTTTGAACTTTATTTCTGCAAAAAAAAGATGGAAAATGGAGGTTCATCAATAAAAACCTCGCCATTCCGCCTACAACAGAAGGAAGACTAGGCCTGCTATGGCCACGTTTCCTATTACTTGCGCAACAGGCACTATGCATATATAAACTCCTCTCGTCGAATCAGGAAAACTGGAAAAGTGTAGCATGTTACTCAGCAAGTTTCCCGAAAAAGACACTTCTTCTTATCACATCCTGGAATTCTCAGAGCAAAAAACCTTGTTGCATCCAGATGTCTAGAATGCTTCCGAACTTTCCTCTCAACATAACCTGCGATCTATTTGCCAACACTCTTATGTCAATAACTACTGCAAGATTACATAGCTTTCATCTGCTTCTGGTTGAAGGAAACAAACACACCGTACAGTTTATACAAGATAGAATACTTCCTACTCGAGAAGGAGGTTCAGGTTAAGGATCTCTTGCCGTAAGTATCTGCACTCTTCCTCTTAGACTACACGAAATTAGCATGAATGTTTCACATCACAGGAAATTCAAAGCCTTAACACAATTCAGAAAGAAAAAAACCCAAAACAATGGAGATGAGCAATATTGGGGGAGACGAGTGACAAAACAAAACGACATCAAGTACTGGTGCATGATATCCAATGCACAACGAACACCAGACTTCATCTATCGAATAAAAAAAAATCATAACAGGTTCACAACAGGAGCATTTACGATAAAATTTGACTCCAAGTTCTCTGAGACATCATTCCCAGAGCATCGCTATGAAATCCCAGAAGTGTGGACACCAGTCCACACACTCGACTCGGTCTTCCTGGGAGTATGTACGAACATAACAAGTCTGTCATGGACAATCAAAGGAACAATGCCAAAACTCATGAAGCTTTACAAAATAATAGAAGATAAGAAGAGAAAACCCCCGACATACATAAAAAGACGGAAAACAAAGTATACACATGTTAACAAAACATGCTCCACTCACATAGGGAAAACAAACACCATACCGCCAAAAGCAAAAGACGACCTCCTACGCATACTCTTTCGTTGCATTCAAGTAAGAGAGAGGATCCATTTTTCCCCCTTTCCTTTCAGAATATATGCCCTTTGTGCGACCTCCGCTGAGAAACCATGCTACACGTACTTCACCTCTTCCTCAAAATAAAACCAACAATAGAAAAACCCCTGGAAATTCTAGTCTACTTCACCGGTCAGCAAGAGACCCCCCCTTTCCTCTTCCAATCAGTGGGAAAACATTTCAAATGATGGCAACTGCTACAAGCAATAACATTCTCTAAGATATGGAAATACGGCTCTCACGTCTCTCTCAAAGATCAACGGACAGCATACCAGCCATCCGCATGATGCATGCTTTCAATGAACACGTTCAAGCAAAACAAGCTCTCAGTCATAAGAACAAACACACAGAGACAATCACAACGCAACTCAAAAATAACACCCAAACAAATCCTCTCTGTTTCATTGACGGTAACTACCAACCACCATAGTTTACACCACATCTAAACTTTGGCACAAAGTGGACGAGCAGCTCAACAAAACTGGGAAAATCAGGGTTCCGCTGCTCATATGACATATGAGCAGGGGATCCATTTCACAGGGTTCCGACCCACGGCAAAGATACCGTTAGGGGTGGGGTTAGTGGGTTAGAGTCCCACATAACCCATGGACGTGGGCCCATGGACAGCTAAAGTGGTGTACGCAAGTACATGAGGCACGACCACTGGTCGCAAGCCTCCGCCAGCGGTATCCTTGGCAAAGGTCCGCAGCATCAGCAGAAGCCTCTGAAGACTCAGCAGCGCTCTACTCAGCAGCACCGCAACAGTCAACAGAAACCCAAGCCCAAGCCGCAGCCCAAGAACACCAAGCAAGGCAACAACAACACCGCCAAGCACGAGAAGGGTAAGGGAAAAGCTACAAAAAACGGCGGAGCCGGCCCAGGAAAAGACAAGGGCAAGAGGCCCCTCTGAATTCAGACCCAGTGACTTCACTTGCCTTGAGGATTTTTTGCTCCCGGACACCATCTCAGCTACTGTCACGAATTTCGAACATGGGTATTCACAATTTGAGCTCAAGAACTCTTTCAGCCAAGGAGCGTGTAGCCCTCGGCCTTGGTCTCAATTTTGTCTTTAAACCACGTTCCTTTTCTGATGACTTGGTCAAGGCCGGCCTTGATGATGTGGCAAGGCAAGCATGCCTGTCCATTCACTTCAAGGATCAGCCTCCCCTCAGCAATGATGTTTTTGTGATCCGGAATCCCTCTTGGCAACCTCCTCCGGCTTGTCCCGATGTGGAACTAGCCATCTCTTGTCTTGAACCAGAATTCAAAGAGGCTTGTTTTTCTTCTTCTTCAACCAACTCTCAACAAAGACACAAGCACCTTCTCTCCACGGTCCGGCAACTCAGCGCCGATCACTCTATCGTGATTAAACCCGCGGACAAGAACTTGGGGATCACAATCTTGGACAGAAGTGACTACATCTCCGAGTGTCTACGACATCTCGGTGACCCAACCACCTATGTCCAAGAAGAAGCAAACCCAAAACGTGTGCTTGCTGCCCTTGAGCAAATCCGCCAAGATTTTTCCGGCGGTAATCTCCTCTCTTCCCAGATTTGGAACTTCTTCTTCAAGGAGCCTGCACATGGCTTCAGGCCATGCCCGTTCCATGTGATCATGAAGGTGCATAAAAAACCGGTGGTGGGAAGGCCAATTGCGGCCAGTCACTCATGGGTGACGAATAACGTGTCTAAATGGCTAGACTGGCAACTACGGCAACTAGTCACACAACAGCCCACCTACCTAAAAGATAGCTCCTCTCTTCTCATGGAACTAGACTCCCTCCCCCTCCTCCCTCCCTCCACAACGGCTGTCTCCTAGCAACCTATGATGTTGAAGCACTATATCCTAGCATTTCTCTTGACCGTGCGTTCCACTACATTGATGTGATGTTACGGCAAGCAAGGCACAAGTTAGGACCTTTAGTCTCTCAACTCCTCAGATGGGTCATGTGTAACAGCTACGTTGAGTTCCAAGGGCACAGCTGGCATCAAGTCAAAGGAACTGCGATGGGAACACCATCAGCTGTCTGCTTTGCTATTCTCTTCATGAGTTTCTTAGACAGATTGCTTCTCCTACAGACAGAAACTGCACCTGTGCTACACCGTCGCTTCATAGACGACGGCTTCATCATCTGGGATGGACCAAGAGACACACTAGAGAAGTTTCTGCAGACATTGAACTCATTGGACGAGAGCATCAAAATCAAGTATGACATCTCGGACCAGGAGGTGGTGTTTTTGGACTTGCGCATCTTCAAAGGAGACCGGTTCAAGAGCTCAAGACTACTGGACACTTCTACGTACCAGAAGCCTATGAACCTGTACCTCTATCTCCCGTTCCACAGCTATCATCCAATCAGCTGCAAGCGCTCGTTCATCAGCTCCGAACTCAGAAGATACCTCCTTCAATGCTCTTCACACAACGATTTCTCCACCCTGAAAGTCTCCTTCTACCAACGGCTTCGAGCACGAGGATACCCTCCTCATTTTCTGAACAGAATCTTCCAGAAATGGACCTACAGCGCACGCCCACAAATCCTGCACAACATCAGGAACAAGACAATCAAAAAACAGAATCAGACAGAAGGTAGACCCCTAGTGCTGAAGACTCTCCTCACCCCAAGAGCCGAGTCTCTACACCTGGGGGACATTCTTAGACGTTTTGCAAAACGTCTAAGATTATTTTATCCAGAGAGGTGTTCTCTTTTGTACGGAAGAAAACCCTCAAGGGTGCACCAAAGCTTCCCTCACCTCTAAGGCACTCGAATCCGCCAAAAAAAACCCAAATAATGCTTCAGGTTCAAGAGTCTGTAATGCACGTTCCGTGCAAGGTCCGGCCTTGGCCGAACTTTGCATCAAACCTTGTGCAGGGCGTGTGGACCCTTGTGCACTGACATTGATGAGTAATCACTAACACTACGGAGGTGCTGAACAATGCTTGCACTCTCTTCTAAGCGATGAACAAGTGTTATGTGGAAAAAAATACGCACTGGGATCTTTCACAATGGAATGAAAAAATGCCTTGAAGTGTAATTTCACCATTTGCCAAGATGGAATTGTTATTGGAATCTTTAAAAAACTCAATCATACAACACTTTTAATGAGTTTGATTTCTAAAAACAAGGATAACATAAAAGTTAAGTAGGATATGCAAGGGAGATATAGTGGGTGGTGTCATACCAAGTTTAAGCATTTCTCAATGCCACTACATTTTTCCACATCCCCAACCTACCACTTGGGCGACACTCAACAACCTACACTCTAGCATGGATTCGACATTTCATGGTCGTCCCAACGAATGTTGGAACAAGCACATGAGCTACTATGTGTTTGTGGGAGAAAGAGGTATTCATCCATGAAACCTTGGAAAAAACATTTAATGCTGATAATTAGATTGTTGAGGCATGGAAAGTTGTTGTTTTTGCTCTTATGCTGATCTCTCAGCAGGTTGCTTGGGAGAATCAGCTTGTCGTACCTACCAACAGGTGATTGGCAATATCATGTTAAGGACCTAGTGAGGGAAGATATCGTAATAGTGCTGGCGATGACAAGGGAGGTGGCTGCAGTCTACTAGCATGCACTGCACCTGGCCCGCCTTCCCGCACTAAGCAATCTAGCAAGGCGCCTTACTAAAAGGCCTTGAATCAGTTATGAGAACAGGAATATTTTTTTGATAGGCACATGCCAAATCAAATAGCTAGACATAAAAGGCTTAGCACATTGATTTTGGGGATGCTCCTTCATATGAATGTGTATCTTACATGGCTCTAAGACAAGGTAAATCCTTGGAAGCTGACTTCAACAATGAAGAAGGTGGCTAAAGACAAAAAAGTTGTGAATCAGGGTGAGATTGGTGGGAACATTGAGGTGGTCAATGGGAATGCAAAATGGGAGCTAGATATTTCAGATGCACAAGATGTGGACGGTGGTGTGAGGATGGGTGAGCATAAAAGAAAAAAAGAAACCTTTTTGTTACTTGTGCATTTTCAAATGAATTATTAGCAACTTGGAAGAATCACCCTTGAAAATTGAATATCCTATTTGATAATGAGCTCCTTACTTTTAAGGAATATACCGACATGGAATCTTCATACTCAAGTATACGTTTTGAGAAAAAACTGTTATTCAAGTGGTACCATGGGATGCATTGAATGAACCCTTAATTTAGTAGTACCCTTAATTTTTAGAGTGATTGGTCTGGTATACCGTCGATGACTGGTTTTTAAGGCCGGGTCAGTCTGAAATGGCTTGCATGGCTTGCGTTCACAGGAGCACTAGCTAGGTGTCCTTTGAACTACGTTCTCACGTTGCACCCACTCTTCCGAGTGAAAAGGGTTGATGATGGCAATATACGTTTGTGGTAAACATATTGTGGCTATGTGTCAATTCAACAAGTGAATTCTAGTGTTTAATGTCCACAGGGTCAAAGCTATCAACCAAATGTATTCCAAACTTGTTGGCACTCATTGGTTTGAGGGAGTTTGCTTCAATCACAGTATTGCAATGTTATTGAATAGTGCTTGGTTTTGCTACCATTAAACAAGTTTCATTGTGCATCTCTTCCAAATATGTAAGGTTTAATGGGCAATGAAAACCAGCAAGGGTGGTGCACGGTTCACTAAGAAAGGAGAAAACCATTAAGGCTTGAACTCACAAAAGAATACTTCACACCCACATTTAAAGACATAAATCCACACTCGTCATCAGTTTCCCCATGATTGGTCTCCTCTAACTTCAGTCGTGGGTGGGAAAAATCCATACCGCATCTTTGTTTGTTCCCATGGCGGGGCCCATTAACGTGGCCATGGTCCTGTCTGCAGCCTCCTATGGCACCATCTGTAGGATTTGCTGTAGTTACAGCCTATGCCATGCCCTCTTGTCCACCACCAACAGCCTCAGGGTGTTAAGCCCTAAAGTGGCAAGGCTGCATACAGTTGTGCTAGATTCCCTCGTGGAAAGTTGTGTCATGACGCTTAAACGCACCCCACAACTCATTCTTGTCACGGCCGTGCTTTTGGTTGTGGACTTTCTTCCTGCCACTCTTTTTAACTGAGGAATTTACAGGCACATTGCCCTGAGCCCCGCCTTGCTTCCCGGCTGTCCCCCCATCCCCTGTAGAATCCATGTGCATGCCACGACCTTGTTGTGTAAACGTGCTTGGCCGTGTATCCAAGGAGTGCTTTGGGTTCACTGAATAAAATTCAATCACCTGGCCATGTAACACCCTCCATTTTGTCCAATTCTAGCCCGTGCCCATCATGATGATCTTGTCCTTTAGCTTCTTGCTCGCAAGACTACCATGCAATTACTCAAGCATGAAGTACTCTGAGTTTTGTTTTTGGTCTTGGACCCATCGCCCTTGGTGAATTTCTGGAATTCTTCCATGAGCAGTGAAATTTCTCAATTAGGACTCTAGCGAGCTACCCAAGGTTTGATGTCCTTGAGCTTATGGAAATCCCGTTGTGCATCCTTGCACTAGGTTTACTTCTTGTGCATGATAGCGCGAACTCCTCCCATGGCATGGAGTGCCATCCGAGGTGTGGCCACTGCACACCTCACTCCTTGGCCACGTACGTAAAGAGCTCATCTTTAAGTCGCGTTGTGGCAAGGTCGTCCCACTAGCCAAGTGGAGCTTTATTTACATAAAAAAATTTGCTCCATGAGATTTTGCTTGTCTGTTAGCTTCATGCTCTTTGGAGATATCTCCATGTTGTGGAGGAAGGAAGTTTTCATTACCAACCTTGATATCGTCAAGGCAAGCAAGTCCTTGCTACTAGTAGAGGTGGCACTAGAAGATATGGTGCATTTCGGTTGTTGCTGCATCCACATCTAAGCCATACTATATAACATGTTATCGAGGTCGTCACATCGGTGCATTATCTAGTGGTTAGTCAAACGCTGGATCTTGCAATCACGGATAAGGTCCACCATGCTTTGTTTGGGATAGGCTAGCAGGTTGGCAAATGCAAATTTTGGCTATTATGTCGTTAGAGCTTCTATGATAACCTTGGGGCATGACACTATTGGTGGGTTTTTTTCCACCGAAGGAGTGTATAATTGAACATAAGTTTGAGAAGACCCACTTTTAAGGGAAGTTGTTGCCCGTGACGATGCTTGAGGGGACATAGAAATACCCTAGCACGACCAAGCCGTAGGAAGGGGATCCGCCTCCACTCCTTCGACATTTGCTGCACCTCCACCAATGATGCCAGTTTTGAGTCACCCTGCCGTCTCCGCAGTTGCCTCGAGAAGCTTAAGACGAGTGGAGAAAAATGAAAATGACATTGTCCAGCTTGTGCTTGCATGAAATTCCTATTTGGCTGCATTTGGCGCATTTGGTTGTTGTCGGTAGCATCGTTGCTATCGGTAGCTTCCTCTTACTTGACGGATGGCTTGTCTTTTTCATGCGATTGGCTCGAGTTCATCTTTCGGTGATGATCGTGGTCACAATCCTCATTGACGTTATCTTCATCGTGCTCTTCTTTGGGGTTTGCAATCAGGTGGTCCTCCCCAAGCACTTCTTCCATCATGTGGGAGTTGTCCACGTGCTTGTCTATTTGCTCACCAAGAACTTGTTTGGTTTTGGCCGGCCGATGGTCGACTGATCACATGACAGAATGACAGGCGCTAGCCGGCGAGCTGGCAGCTGGTTGGCTGCCAGCAAATTCCTGGCCGTAGGCCAACCCTCGTCGTGGCGAGGGATGGTTTTCAACCACCCCTCACTTTTGCAAGGAGGAAGGGCCAAACTGGCCCTCCCGCTACAGTTGGGCAGTCCTTATTTTCTATCTGTTGGAAAGGTTCATGAGATGTGGTGAGGAATGTAACATAAGTAGGTCGGATTGGCCCTCTCCCTTTTTTCACAATAATCATGAACTGGTAGCTAGCAAGAAGTTGGCCGCTGGCTAGCCTAGCAACCGACTGGTTGGGTGGATGACGGCTGGTCATGTAACGGATTCGACAGCATCCTTGGCCGACTAGGCCAAAACCGTAGTGCATGAGGGTCTCTAACCCTCAAGCCATCCCGTCTCATCGTCCATAGTCCCAGGTGACCCCGCTCAAGCCACATGGCTCCTTTGACCGGTCGGCGTGGCAATGCCATGCTACACTCCCACCCATTAGGAGTGAGAGCCGCCTCGGCATCTCTGGTAATCTCGACGTGGGATTCAAGCCCTGGAGCTCTGATACCGATGTAACGGATTTGACGGAATCCTTGGCCGACTAGGCCAAAATCGCGGTGCTTGAGAGATCTCTGACCCTCAAGCCATCCCGTCTCACCGCCCACAGTCCCAGGTGACCCCGCTCAAACTACGTGGCTCCTTCGACCAGTCGGCGTGGTACTAACATGCTACAGGTCACCCGACCGACTGCCATCTACCCAGTCATTGTTAGCATGCCGGTAGTTAGATTGGCACCCAGGATGCCATGACAACTCAATGGCCAAGACATGTGGCCTTGAGCCCCCTAAGTCGCACCCTCCTCCTCGCCATGGAAGTGGACAATGATGATGGGAGGGAGTGAGTGATACTGAACGAGAGAAGAGAGTGAACGGTGATTGATTGCCGTCCTCCCCTCCATACAGAGCAGACGCATAGAGGGCATGTGCTGCCATTCCCTCTCCTTGCTTGACCGTTGATAATCCCTTGAAAAAGAGATTATAGAGGGAGGGATGGTCTTGGAGAAAAATCACCAAGTAAGCCTCGCACGTGATGACACCCCTACAAGAAGCCAGGGATGACAATTTCTCGCTATGACACGGATGGAATACACATTCGTGGAAGGCATGATCACCACTCTACGAACTCTAACAACGACATAGTGCACGAGCTAATAGTAGATGCTACTACATGCCTGCTTAATTTCTACCTTGAACGTCTTTCTCACCAACCCCGCCGCCACTTCCACATTATTGTCCCAAAACATCCACTTGCCTCCTCCCCTTTTTAGGAACTCTCACACGAGCATGTCCCGTGCAACCACTTCCCGCCTAGTTTGAGTGAGAACCTCTTTGCAGCCCAGCCAAGTGCTGGTTGCTCACGAAAAAATCACGTTCGGCAATTATTTATCTCCTATTTTTTCTTTGTGTGACCTTATCAAAGTTGACTGGTGGATGGAAATGCTTCCCAATGTTTCCCCTTTCTTTAGCTAAGAACACAAAGTCTTTGTTTCCGGGAGGGATAGAACGACGCGTGGTGTGGTCTATGGAGGGCGCACAATCAATAAAGGGTGGTTGGCCTGAGAGGGGCCAACCTCAAGCTTTGGGATGCGAGAGATGTTCTGTGACATCCATTGACCACGGAAGCGTAGCAAAGCCTTCTCCGAACATCTCCATTGAGGTCCCATTTCAAGTGGTAGTGGGGTGTAGCGGGAGGGCCGGTCCGGCCCTCCCTCCTCGCTGAAGTGAGGGGTGGTTGCGCACCACCCCTCGCATCAGCGAGGGCTGGCCGGCGGCCAGCACTTCACTGGCCGCCAGCCAGCTCGCTGCCGGCAGGCTGGACGGCCGGCGGCCGGCCAAGCGACCGGCCGGCCACCGGCCGGCCAGCCGCCAGCCGCCGATCGCGGCCTCAGCCCGATCGGCGGCTGAGGGCCCACGAGGGCCTCGAGGGCGGGGCCTCGTGGCCTCATGCCCTCGCCCCCGCTCACCCTCCTCGCAAGCAAGCGAGCGAGGACGAGGGAGGGGGACGAGGGACGAGAGACGAGAGGATCTGGCGCGAAATCGCGAGCGTGCCTCGTACGCGACGATTTTGCGCCAGAACGTCAAAAAGTAAATTGAAGTTCGTTTGCGACAAACTTCGACATAAAATAGACGGAGTAACTCGTACGAACACAGGAGTTCGATGTAAAAATCCTCGGTTTGGGTCCCAAAACCAGGGATAGGGTTAAAAACAGAAATGGGCCTCTGGAGACTCGAAATATTCGAATCTCCCTGCTCTGGGTCGTTGATGACGATTGCCCCTCAGTCCTGCGAATGGGGTAAGCCCCTGATGCGGACTGAGAACGCCATTCTACGAACTCTGACAACGACTTCAGTGCAGGAGCTGGAGACTCAGCCCGTTACAGTGGTGTCAGAGCATGACGACCCCTGCGACCAAGAGTTCGACGGAAACGGTGGCTACGACATAGATAAAACGCCGCCGGTAGCTGCAAGCAGCAACAGAAATGCCAGAAGGGACTACGGCATCTACGCTTCACCGTTTGAAGCGCCATAAAGTGCGTTAGGAAGCTAAAGAAGAGCTCTATTTTTTGGGGCTTCTTCTCCACAGTCTCTCCTCACCTCCAGGGGACCTAAGGGATTTTTGTGGGACGGGGTGGGGAGTGCCCATCCCCAAACCACCAACTTTTCTCCCTCTTTTCAAGGTTCCCTCCTTCCCTCCTTTAACCAAAAATTGGGACAGCGCTTCTTCCCAAGGCCAGGGGTTCTCAAAGCTTGATGAAGCCCTAAAAAGAGGGAGGACGACACCTTAAGGACTTTTGGCAACTTCCCCAACGCCGCCGGCTCAAGGAGGATGCCGCCAAGGGACGCGAGACGTGCAAAGAAGACTCAAGAGGAGGCCAAGGAAGGCAAGAAGACAGGAAGAAGACAAGAAGTTAGAAGAAGCATTGGAGGAGTTACTAGGAATTGTGTAATTCCTCTCCCATTCTCTGCCCTAGCTTTGTGAGCAGTATTCACACTTCTTGTCAATTCCTTGTATTGAAAATTTCTGTTTCCCTAGAATCTAGTCGCTACCAATTGCTGTGAGTCACGGCTTAGGAGGACTATTATCAAAACCCATGACCTTGTGCCGACGTGGCAACCTAGGAAAATAGAAAATTAATTTATAATTTCCTCACCGATCGTGAGAGGAACATCTTAGGAGGCGATTCCTCCTCGTTGATGGGTGATCCTCACAACGATCTTCACGTACTAGTTGCACAAACGACGAGATGGAAAGTGCCGGACCGTCCAAGATAAACAACGGCAAGGTGGTGACGGCCTCACCACGAGCTCTCGGTGGACTCCAAATTTTGGGATCCGCCGCCGCGAGCATGGTTGCCAATCCAAAGGCAACCGTACCGCCTAAGACAACCATGCCGCCTAAGGCAACCGTACCGCCTAAGGCCACCGTACCGCCTTAGGCAACCGACGCCAACCTTGGCGACACCGAGAAGCGTGCGAAGGCTAAAAACGTGCTCGACGGGCACGTCGACGTGCACGTGGGCGATCCCTACACGACGGACGACCCCATGGAGGAGGATCTCCTAGAAGGGACCCCGACGAAGAGCACGACGCCGACCATGGTGAACGCGACGAGGATCGCGACCATCGTCATCGTCGTGCAGTGAACTCGAGCCGATTGCTCGAGAAGGATAAGACGTCCGCCGTGTCATCTGAAGCTGCCGATGGCAGCGAGACTGCCGAGAGAAGCAAGGGCGCTGAAAGCGGTCATAGGGGAATTTCCCTCGAGAATGAGCCGGATGACGACGCCGCGAAGGCAATTCGCGAGGACCGTCGTAGACTCGTAGAATTTGCTACTGAGGCGGCAGGCCGACTCAGGATCACCACCGACGGTGGAGACACTGCACCCCTCGAAGGAATGGGGGCGGACCCCCCTTCCTACGATGCGGCCGCAATGGGGCAAGGCAGCGCCCACTCGAGTGTCGTCGTCGGCGACAGTCTCCTCCGAAAGGTGGGGCTCCTTGGAGGCGTGTACGCGAACCGTACCCTCTTGCAGTGGGTAAGGGTACACGGACAACGTGAGGCCCTGGAGGCTATCGTCGATGTTCTGACGACATCAGAGCTCAACTTCGCGTTCGCCAACCTACTAGCCCACGTCGGGTAGAGCATCACGGACCTTGACCGTGATTACCAGCTGCAGCGCCTGGCCACCCATGAGGCAAGCCACCGATGCAACGACCTCGACAAGGCGTTGCAGAGTGTGACCCAGGTGCGGATGCAGCAGCAAGCGCAGCGTGCCGCAGCTGTGGATGCCATTGCCAGTGGCAGCGACGACTTCGGGGTCGGTCATGAACACGTCCTTCCTCCACAGTGTGGAGATCTTCCAGAAGGGAGTGAAGTTGACCGACTGGCTGAATAGTATGGAGCACGTTCTACGTTTCCACAAGGCTCCACTCAGCCAATGGGGCGACCTTGCCACGGCGCGACTTGAAGACAAACTCTTCAACTATGTGGTCAAGGAGTGGACTGCGCAGCAGCCGCACCTCCAGTGGCAGCCCATGCCGTGGGAGGCCTTCAGTGCGATCATGCGTAAGAAGTGCACCCAACGTGAGGAGGCGCAACGCGCTTTTCACAAGATCAAGGATTTCAGGCAGCTGGGCAGCTCGCTCGAATCCTACTTGAGCGAGTTCGCCGCACTCGTGGAGGAACCCGAAAGCTTCACCGAGGGCGATGGGACTCAGACCTTCAAGTACCCGGAGTGCATGCTGCTGGAGTACTTGCGTGATGGTCTCGCCAACGAGAAGCTGAAGGACAAGACCACCACGACAGCCACTGGCCAAGCTTGGACAAGCTGGAGGGCGTTGCATGACTACATGAGCGAAGTGTATTCGGCGAACCCGAAGCACTACTCTGATGCACGGCCGAACGCGCGTGCACAGCAAGGCCGCGACATGCGCATGGACGCTACAGGGGCTGGTGGGTCAGCTGGACAACGAGGCGGGGCCAAGGGCAAGCAACCTGCAAACCCTACAACCAAGAAGGCTGGTGGATACAAGGGCCCCAACAACAAGCGCAGCCGCGAGAATGACGAGCTGCAGGCGGCACGTGAGCGTCGCAACGCATCCTTCCGCGAAGGGCTCTGCCACAATTGCATGCAACCGGGCCACTTTAGGGCTCAGTGCCCTGAAGCTGCTGGTGGTGGACAAGGGGCCACAGCATTAGCTACAGCAGTAGCACCTCGTGGGGATGGTGCAGTAGGAGGCCGCATACAGGGCCGTGAATAGGGTCGCGGTAGCGGCAATGGGCCCGGCCGTTGTAACGGACAGGGCCGTGGGGCGGGTTTTCCCCACCCCTGAGTGACGTCAGTGGGGACCACTCAGGGGTAAAACTGGATCACGAGTGTGGATTCATGTTTTCACATGAGGATGTTAAACAATTTGATTTTTTGACGAGTTCAAATTTCTCTGTTGTTTTCTCTCCTCTTTTTGAACCACATTCTACACTTGCTAACCGACATTTCCCACTAAACCTTGCATCTCCAGACGAGGTGCGTGACCGTACATGCTTAGTGGTGGCGACACCGACCACTGTGCAAGAGTTGTGTGACACAGTGACTGAAGCAAACGCCCTCAAGGCAATGAGTTCAATCACGCTCGCAGTACCTTTAGTCGACGATTTCGACCCAGTGAAATTTAAAGACTGGAAGGTGCTAGCCGAATTCACACGTGCCCACAAGATGTGGACTCAAGTGGGTGAATCATGGGATTTACGACGCCCGTTGTACAGATTCTGTGTTTATCACAAACTCGGCTTGCCTTCGTTGAGCCTGTTCACTCGGAACAGTGGAGGCATCATGACGATGCAGTTCAAAGGATACCTAGCTGGTGCTCCCGTGAACGTACTTGCTCACACTGGAGGAGACGACTCTTTTGTGAGCCTTGGCTTTACCCGACAGGTTGGCCTGAAGTACGAGCCATCGAATGGCGCAGTTGTTGTCGGTGACAATCGTACGGTACCCGTGATCGGTACTTGTAAAGCAAAAATTTGTATTCAAGGGTACACACAGAGTGTCACGTTGAAGGTACTCAACCTTCTTGACCCGTTTGACGTGGTGCTAGGTGATCCCTGGCTCCGTGAGAACAAGGCTCTAATGTGCTTTGAATCAAAGCGTTTGATCCTCCAAAAAGGACAGNAGGTTGGCCTGAAGTACGAGCCATCGAATGGCGCAGTTGTTGTCGGTGACAATCGTACGGTACCCGTGATCGGTACTTGTAAAGCAAAAATTTGTATTCAAGGGTACACACAGAGTGTCACGTTGAAGGTACTCAACCTTCTTGACCCGTTTGACGTGGTGCTAGGTGATCCCTGGCTCCGTGAGAACAAGGCTCTAATGTGCTTTGAATCAAAGCGTTTGATCCTCCAAAAAGGACAGTGCCGCTTTACGTTGATTCCAAGTACGGAATTATCACCGACCCGACTCAAAGTCCATGCCAGCTTGTTTGCGATGCAGGTCAAGAGACGTATTTGACAAGGTTGTCAATACTTCTTGGCTTAGGTGCACAAAGTGGAGGACGACGTGAATGAAGACATGCCACAAGAGATCAAATCTCTATTGGCGGAGTTCTCTGATGTATTCCAAGACCCACCGGCTGGGCTTCCACCAAAATGACACATGGGTCACACGATTCCGCTGCAACCGGAGGCGACTCCTGCATTCAGACCCTTGTATCGCCTTTGTCCAGCAGAATGGCGAGAGGCCGAACGCCAAATCAAAGAGTGCATTGTAAAAGGGTGGATCGAGCCCAGTAACTCATCGTACGGTGCGCCGATCCTTTTTGTGAACATAAAGGACTGTGGTTCACGCATGTGCGTGGATTACCGGGCATTGAACAAGCTGACAGTGAAAAATCGATTCCCCTTATTGTGAATTGAAGACCATTTTGACCAACTCCAAGGCGCAAAAGTATTTTTGTCATTGGATTTGTCTCAAGGGTACCATCAAATCCGCATCACGGAAGATGATGTGTCCAAAACCGCGTTTCGAACGCACATGGGACACTATCAGTTCCGAGTCTTATGCTTCGAGCTTACAAATGCCCCAACAACCTTCCAAGGAGAAATGAACCGAATGTTAGCCAAGTAAGCTTGTCTTGGTTTACCTGGATGACATCCTGGTTTTCTCCCAATCAATGGAAGAGCACATAGAATATCTGTGCAAAGTTCTCGCAATCCTTAGGGAACAGAAGTTCTATGCGAAAGTGAGCAAATGCAAGTTTGCACAAGATGAGGTCGAATACCTTGGACACATCGTCGGCAAGGACGGCATCTGTGTCGACCCACGAAAGGTCCCAGCCGTTGTAGACTGGCCACGCCCCAAAAATGTTGGGCAGATTCGGTCTTTCCTCGGTCTTGCAAACTTCTTTTGACGGTTTATGCAAGGGTATTCGACCTTGGTAGCACCGCTAACCAGGCTCACGCAAAAAGACGTGCGTTGGGAATGGATACCTGATTGCGAGAACGCTTTTCTCAAAGTCTAAGAGCTTCTATCAACGGTGCCCGTCCTAGCTCTTCCGGACCCATCGCAACCATGGGAGGTTCGATGTGATGCTTCGGTAGTAGGACTTGGAGTTGTCCTCATGTAGAACGGTCACCCAGTTGCGTATGAGAGCCGGAAGCTCATCCCCGCAGAAACGCAGTACACGACTGGGGATCAAGAGCTCCTTGCAGTAGTACACGCTTTCAAGATGTGGCGTTGCTACCTCGAGGGTGCTGAAGGGGGTGTGATGGTCGTGACCAACCATAATCCATTGGTGTTTTTCCAAACGCAACAGAACCTGTCAAGACAATAGGCGCGTTGGAGCAAATACCTGAGCGGATTCTCGTTCACATGGGAATATCGGCCAGGACGCATCAATGTGGCCGATCCACTAAGCCGACAACCTGTGGAAATTAAAGCAACCACCGAGGTCAGTGGGTGTTTTATGGCCATTGCAACAGTAACATCACAATCACCAGATCCCGCTGGACCTCTACGACAACCACCATGAGAGATTATCCATTACAACGGTTTTGTAAACAGGATCCGGATGGGATACTGTGTGGATTCTTGGTTTCAAGACTCTTGAAATCTGGACAAGCACGGCTTGGTGGAGGCCGCAGGAATCTACCGGCACAGAGAACAAGTTGTTGTGCCAAACTCGGGAGACCTTTGAGCAAAGGTTATCTCCCGGTTCCACGACCCGCCGGTCGTAGGTCATGTGGGACCCCGAAAGACTGGACAGGCACTCTCGGACCACTATTGGTGGCCAGGATGGAGTGTCGATGTCCGTAAGTATTGCATGACATGCGACCCATGTCTTCGGAATAAGGCTAGTAACAAGAAGCCTACTGGACTCCTCCAACAGCTTCCCATTCCTGGGACTCCATGGGAGTGCGTCAGCATGGACTTCATTACTGGCCTTCCGGACACGGCCCGTGGCCACGATGCAATACTAGTGGTTGTGGATCTTTTGACGAAGATGACACTCTTCATTCTCACAACCATTGATGTGAACACAGAGGAGACCGCTCGTCTCTTCTTTGAGGGTGTCGTAAAGTACCACGGCTTTCCGTTGCGCGTTATCTCCGATCGAGATCGAAAATTTGCTAGTAAGTTCTGGCAAAAGATGCACGAGTACTTCGGCAGTGAGTCGCAAATATCGACAGCATTTCACCCTCAAAGTGACGGACAAATAGAGCGCATGAATCGCACCCTGGAGCAGATGCTCTACATGTACGTGGACCCTGCCATGCATGGTTGAGACGAATTCCTAGCACCGGCAGAGTTTGCAGTGAAGAACTCGGTGAACGAGTCCACACAGTTCACACCGTTCGTGTTGAACAGTGGTCGGCATCCAGTGGTACCCTCTTCATTGGTGAAGAGTAGGAGTACAGGAGGGCAGGTTCCTTCTTCTCAAGGCTTTGCCGAGCGCATCAACCCCTTGTTACAGGAGGCGAAGGGTCACCTTGATGCAGCTCGGCAGCGACAAAAGGCATATGCCGACAAAGGTCGCCGGGAGGTCTCGTTTGACATCGGTGACAAAGTGCTGCTTTTCACTTGAAACCTTCGGCTGAAGTCGCCAGGGGCAAGAAAACTTCTACCGAAGTGGATTGGACCGTTTCCCATTGTGGCACGCATCGGGCCAGTGGCATACCGATTGCTACTTCCGCCGAGTATGAAGATACATGACGTGTTTCATGTGAGCCTACTGGCTCCATACACGGCAGACGGGACCGTTCAGCCACCGCCAGCAGTCCTTGCTGTCGACGGCCAACACGAGGTCCTTCGCCTACTCCAGGACCCGAGAGCCTACTC
>SZWC01000693.1:327101-338576 GCA_023375785.1 Penium margaritaceum | reverse complement strand
CTTGAAACCTTCGGCTGAAGTCGCCAGGGGCAAGAAAACTTCTACCGAAGTGGATTGGACCGTTTCCCATTGTGGCACGCATCGGGCCAGTGGCATACCGATTGCTACTTCCGCCGAGTATGAAGATACATGACGTGTTTCATGTGAGCCTACTGGCTCCATACACGGCAGACGGGACCGTTCAGCCACCGCCAGCAGTCCTTGCTGTCGACGGCCAACACGAGGTCCTTCGCCTACTCCAGGACCCGAGAGCCTACTCTTCGGTCGTGCGTTGTCAGGGAGTACCTCGTTCATTGGGCCGGTTGTGGACCTGAACATAATTCATGGGAGCCCAAATCTCGGTTGCCTCAGGGGTGGTCAATGCATACTGGAGCGAGCTTGCAGCTCGCACAGATTGACGCGTGGCAGGAGGTACCACCTGAACGCGGAAAATGTGAACAACATTCCCACAGGGCAACATTCATGGACAGCGACCATAGGAGGTTGGGGACGCCCAACATGGCTGTCGCGCGGACGCTCCAGCCTAAAGGGGGGAAACCGCAAGCCGTGCTTACCTACAAGCTGGAGCTTAGGTCCAAGCACCATGCACGTGTTCATATCTACCTGGTGATTGAAATTATTAATTTTCTTTCTCAATGTTGATGAATCACTAACTGACAATCCTACTTGTTTGGGAGGAATGTAGCGGGAGGGCCGGTTCGGCCATCCCTCCTCTCTGAAGCGAGGGGTGGTTGAGCACCACCCCTCGCATCAGCGAGGGCTTGCCGGTGGCCAGCTCGCTGCCGGCCGGCTGGACGGCCTGCGGCCGGCCAAGCGACCGGCCGGCCACCGGCCGGCCAGCCGCCAGCCGCCGATCGCGGCCTCAGCCCGATCGGCGGCTGAGGGCCCCCGAGGGCCTCGAGGGCGAGGCCTCGTGGCCTCGTGCCCTCGCCCCCGCTCGCCCTCCTCGCAAGCGAGCGAGGGAGGACGAGGGAGGGGGACGAGGGTCGAGAGACGAGAGGATCTGGCGAGAAATCGCCAGCGTGCCTCACACGCAACGATTTCGTGCCAGAACGTCAAAAAGTAAGTCGAAGTTCGTTTGCGACGAACTTCGACATAAAATAGACGGAATAACTCGTGTGAACACACGAGTTCAAGGTAAAAACCCTCGGTTTGGGTCCCAAAACCAGGGGTAGGGTTGAAAACGGAATGGGCCTCCGGAGACTCGAAATATTCGAGTCTCCCTGCTATGGGTCGTTGATGACGATTGCCCCTCAGTCCTGCGAAGGGGTTAAACCCCTGACGCGGACTGCGAACGCCATTTTGCGAACTCTGACGACGACTTCAAAGCAGGAGCTGGAGACTCAGCCCGTTACATGGGGCCTCTCATCCAATTCAACTGCCCATGCAAATTTACCCCTCGACCCCATGGAACATACTCGTAGTTGCATCCTCTGCATCCAACAGATGATATCTTGTCACACCACCAATGCTTGACAACATCCAATGTGTGATGTTTGAGGACCTCTCGCTTCGGTGCTCATGGTGTTCACATATGATTGTCTACATTTTGCCTACTTCCCCGCTCTTCAAGATCTAACTTGCTTCCCAATCAACATTGCCTCCTATCAAACCCCGTCTCCGTGCCTAATACAAAGCCTCAATTCTCTCACCCACCAGCTTCACCCACTTGTGTTCGGTCCCTTATGAAGATAGATAAAGCTCGACCATAGTTTTTGCTAGTGATAATCACCCCCTCACATGATTGCGTGCCTGACCACAAGTACCCTTGAATCCGCTTCCTCACCAACCCCCTTGTACACCACAAGGTTCACTCCAAGCCCCTCCACATCACATGGAACCAACAATCTTTACTACGACCATTCATGGGATGGAAGCTCTCTCACAGTGCCATTTATCCTTGCATATAAAACACCACGAATGCCACCTCTTTTCCAATCAATTGCATTCGGTCACTGCACTGGATGAAATCGCAAAAGCGAGGCACATCCACAGCATGCCATCATGATGACTAGTACAAATTTATCTCTTTTCACTGAAGGCTAAAATTCCACATACACATCATTCACTATATCTGAAAGAATCATTTGGATCATACTTATGGGACCAAGTTCTCCTTGGGCCCCTTTAAAAACAAACTTTCGAATGCTTCCTCCTTTGATGTTTAACACACCCTTCCACTCCTCAGTATGGAGAAACGATGGGAACAACTTGATTAATCCCCCAAAAAATTATAGTTGAATTTCATGAACTAAGAAACACGTATTGATTGTTGAATTTATTACATTGTCGAGTAGAGGCAACTATGTAACAACAACTATAAAGTCATTTCAATCTGGTAGGTTATGTCTCGTAGGCATCTAAAATTCATCATTATGAGACGCTTTGATTCCGCAGAATTTCCTATAGTTTCACATGTAGGACTAAACATCCACACATCTGTTCAGTTTACCACAGAGATATCTACGCGGTGCCGGATTCACCCCTTCGGCTTGCTCTGGTGCTAAGCATTTACCCTCGATTTCGTCGGTCAGCTTACGGTCCTGTTCGTCCTTTCTGAAGTTTCCGTGGAGTTTATGGCGAATGCAGTTTCAGCGTAATGCCATTTTTCACTATGTTTTCAGACTATAACTAGCATGGGTTTGCGGTCAGTAAATGACGTCATTCTGCCGAGTTTGCCGTTTTGCGGCGAAAATGCGGCCTCCGGAAATATGTCTTTCCTTGCATTCGCGTCGCAGGAAACGAGCCAGCACCGAGAACGTCGCGCATGTCGACCGCGCCTGCCGACAAGCCTGCTGCCGTCAGGTCCGCCGCCTGCTGCTGCCAGGCCACAGGGCGCCACCCCCCACCGGACACATTGCACGATCGCCAGATTCTCACCATCCTCTTGTCGGACTGGATGGATCCTGGACTCGCAGATAGTCCCTTGTTCCTCAATACGAATCCATGACTGTACGGGAAGAGCTGTCCGCATGTATAGGCGGTGATACGGGACAAGTTGCGGTAGCTGCTGGGTAGCGGGTCCCCCCGCCGCCCCAACCCCACCACCAACACGCTTGTGCGCAGCCAGCCGGTCATGCGCCAGATGCAAAGCGGCTTACCTCGTACACACACGAAGGTGCGGGGAGCGACAACGCCCTGCGCACAGCCGGCGATCTCTGCAACCGCTCATCTTCGTGCTCACGTCAGAAACACAACGGCTACCCCTTCGCCCACTCAGCAGATCCGACCAGACGCTGACTTCGGTTCGACCCGCGCACCTCACTCCAGCAATCGTTGCCTCTCCTGCCTTCCGGGCTTTAGGGAGACCTATTCCAGGCTCTGGATTGCTTTGGAGTATCTGTCGTGGTACATCACAGAGGCTGTTTTGCGTTTGACACGGGCTTCTCGATCTGGAACCTTAAGGCATGGCATGATTGGCGTCCGTGGAGTACAGTTCGTTGGCGGTCAGGTCGTGAGTTAATCTCCTCTTGCTCAGGAGTCCACTGTTCAACTCTCGAGGGGGACGCGAGCAGGGTCTGAAGGATTGGACGTCATCCCAGTGCACAGAGCAGATGGGCATCACAAGGTGGCGGCACCTGTTAACCAGATGTGGACAACACCTTATGTCTGGGCTAAGCGAATGACTTCAGTGCTGTTACAGCCAGCGTCAGTGTGTTCAGCATTGTCCAACAGCCCTTCGCAGAGGCGTGGTTGAGTGCGAACGAATGTCAGCGGTGCAAATCTAAGGCGATAGATCTGAGGCGACAGATCTACGTCGACAGTTGCGGAGGCGGCAGATGCGAGGCTGCATGATTGACGCTGCAGAGTTCTCACTTGTCCCTTTGACACTCATAGGAATCAGTTCGAGAGTTGCATGAGCCAGAAATATAGGCAAGGCAAGGAATTGCTGGTCAGCAGCGGCGTAGGCTTTCATCAAAGCGCGGTGAAGGTCACATCAGTACCATAGCAGACAAAAAAAACCTACGACGAAGTTGAAAGCCGCCATGATGACCCAATACACTCCAGGAAGCAGTGCTGGCGGAGGCATCGGTGGCGGTTTCTCCTCGGGCCAGGTGGCTGCTCCGTTGCCAGCTGTTTCACCAGCCTCGACCTCCTACAGAGACCGAACTGCAGAGCTGCTGGCCATCGCAGATCGGCTCCGCAAAGCCCAGGGTGCAGCAGGAGGCTCCACCGCGAATGGAGACCTGCACAGAGGGGCGGGATCTGGGCTAGACAAGGCAGGAGGATTTGGCGCCGAAGCAGGCGGCCGGGGGCATGTGTCTGGAGCGTCAGGGACTGGCGCGGGCGGGGGCACGGGGCCACAGCAGCAGCAGTCAGAGTTTGCCAGGCGAGCGTCGAGGATCGGGCTGAGCATACACGAAACGTCAAAGAAGCTACAAAAGTTGGCAAAACGTGAGTGCCTCTTGCAGTGGGACTTGGACAGTGATCTAATAGACTGTGTGTGAGTCGTTGATGCTTTGACGAGGCCCGGAGACTAGTGGAGTGGGGATTGAACGAGCACAGTGAAGGGTCTGGATCAGCAGCAACCTTAAAGGGTTACCTGTCGTTTGTGCCATCCATGTCATTGTGTCAAAAGTTGTGCTCTGTCTGGGTGGTTGAGGTTGGAATTGAAGATCCCTACGATTCTCTATCATTTCTGCTTAACTACATAGTCCCCGTATGACCTTTTCATTGCTGGGCTTGGACCAGACAACCGCTTGCCCAGGAAAAGGTGGAAGGCGTGGCTGCTGATTTTAAGCTTGTTGTGCGTAAGCCAATTTCAAGCGTGTTGTGTGTAAGCCGATTTCAAGCCTGTTGTGCGTCAGCCGCCTTTAAATAGCTCTCTTTCAGTTGGAAGGATTGCGTACGACCCCTCTTCTCCACTGCTTCCTTTATCCCCTCTCCTCAACAATTCTCCCAATCCCTCTCCTCAACCATTATCTTCAACCACCCTTTTCAGCCAGCCCCATTATCCAACTCCGTGACCACCCTCTTGAAGTAAGATTTTGCCGCTGATGGCCCGGCCCTCTGCCTCGTTCATTCCCGTTTGTTTCTGTCGCTGCAGTGGCGAAGCGCACGTCCATGTTTGACGATCCAACAGTGGAGATCCAGGACCTGACGGCGGTGATCAAGCAGGACATCACGGCGCTCAACGCGGCCATTGCTGACCTGCAGGCGTTGTGCGAGTCGCAGAGCGACGGCGGCGGCGGTGGCAGGGGCAGCAAGCAGTCTACGGTGCACTCGACGACTGTGGTGGACGATCTCAAGACGCGGCTCATGAGCACCACCAAGGAGTTCCGAGATGTCCTCACTATGCGCACAGAGGTGAGGGGGGCTGTCGTTCCTGTTGTAGTCCTCGTGCTCTTGCGTTCTCACGTTCTCACGTTTGTTCGTAGTGGAATGGGTTTCGGCGATTTCCTGAATGAGTGGCACTGTGCGGATGTCCCCACCCTGCTCTCACCTTGTGAAGGTGTGAGGCACAAAGATGGTGGAGTGAGTGAAGTGGGTAGTGTGTCGTAGCTGGTACACTGAGACACTGTCTGGCTCTGGCTGATGCTTCTTCTACGAGGGGTAAGGAAAGGCGTCTTCATGCCGGACAGTGGCTTGCATGGCTGTTACAGACAGCAACCGCCATGCAAGCGACCCTCCTTCACAGCGACTTGTTGTGGAGGAGGTTGTTGGCAAGGTGTGTGAATTGCAACAACTCAGAAGCTTATGTGCATGTGGGGCAGAAATGGTTCCAGACACACTGCCTTGTGGGCTCTCCTTTTGCTTGAACTCGTCTGGACTGTACAGACAGAATTGCTACACTTGTTTTCCAGACCGGACACAAAGTGCGCCAATTTTGGGCGAGTGGGGTGGGGGGGGGGACTGGACGAGGTCCATTTGAAGGCCCACTCGGAGAAAACAGTGAAGAAGAGCAGCCACAAGCCTTTTTGAATGGAGAGCGGATGTGCGTGCATGCTATGTGCCAACCACGGGTGGGCGCTGCCTCACGGGTGATGAAGGAGAGGAGTGCAACCGTTGGGTGACGAATGAGGTGCTGAGTGTCAAGGATGCATGAGGGTTTGTCAAGAGTGAAGGGTGTCGAGTCTGACGTCAAAGTTTTTTTTGTGTGGCTTTTCCTCATGGATAGATTTTTGGTTGGATAAACAAGGGATAGAGCATGAGCCAAAGGATGGCACGGTGCAGGAGGTGAAGGGAGGAGGCAAATGTCTGGTCGGAGGAGTGAAGCTGTGTTGAAGACTGAGGTTAAGGTCAAGAGATCGACCAAACTCTAACAGTTCTTGGGACGACTCAAAGGCCGAAGATGGAAGGTCCTAAGTTGAAGGTCGAATGTTGAAGGTCGAATGTTGAAGGTCGAAGGTCGAAGATCGAAGGTTGAGTGCCGAATGTGGAAGCTTGAAGGTCGAAGTTCGAAGGTTTGAAGACTGAAGGTTGAATGTTGAATGACGAGCTGCACCTAATGCGGAGGGAACAGCCGGAGAATCTGTAGCCCTCTGCTGTTGACCATGGGCATTGCACATGAGCGCTCAGATTGCACTTTCAATCATGGTCCCTGCATTAGTTGGCACTATGTTCATTTCCACTCAGAATGCATTGTCTCTCTCCTAGGCCAATAGAAGGCTCAGGGAATCACACATACTTGCAATGCCCCAGGGCAAGGTGCTGGCGCAAGCACTCCGTGCTGGTGCAAGCTGTTGGAGCCCCCAGGTTCATAACCACAAGGGCTGCTGAATGGGAGGTGGGCGCCCCCCCACCTCCCATTCAAGGAGCCCCCCCCACTGGGGGGCACCTCGACCTTGGATATCAACCTTGACCTCTCGACCTTCAACTACTTTCAAAGGGTTGAGAGCTATCACCTTTTGCGTAATTAACGGCCTACCAAGAGGGTGGAGGCATGGTTGGGATCTCGTACTGTGTTACTGGAACTGAGGGAGTAGAATGAAGTGGGGGTGGGGGTGGGGGGGAGGAGGGGGAGCAGGGCCTGTTGGCACCTGTCCTGTGTCCCCCTGCATTTTGTGTGGCACCTCTCAGTCTGGCTAGGCTGACCATGCCTTGGTTCACCACAACCCACTGCTTAGCAATTTGCTCTCCTTCCTCTCACATGCTCAACCTTGCACCACATATGTTGTGTGTCAAATGGGGACTTCAGAACCTCAAAGTGCACGAGAATCGGCGGCAGCTGTTTTCCGCTGCGTCTGCCACTGCCACGGGCATCGCGGGCTCCTCAGCACGACAGCGCCCGTTCTCTGCCGCTTCGCCCTCCTCTGCTGCCCCGCCGCCGTGGGCCGCAGGGTCGTCTTCAACCAAGTCAGCCTCGCAGCTTTTCACAAGCAACCCCAGGTGCGTGTGTGTGCGTGCGTGCGTGTGCGTGCGGAGTGTCGGTGCATGCACGTGTGCATGAGTGCATCCGTGTGTGCTTGCATACGTGAGTGCGTGAGAGTGTGCGTGCGTGTGTGCATACGTGAGTACGTGTGTGCGACCGAGCATGCGTGCGTGCATGCTATTCGTTGAACCTCATTACGTGGGCCTCAGCTGTTCATGGCTGGTTCCTGCTGGTGCTTTGGCTGCACTTGTGTGGGGAGGTGCTGCATTTTGAGGTTGGTTCATGCATGGAGTAAGTCCACATCCCACAGCTTCACTCTCGCCTTTCCCTCCAGCCGCATCATGCAGGATGTGCAGAGTCACTTCTAGCAGGCTATGTTTCCTGTCGTCGCCAGTTCTAGCCGGAGTAAGACATCGTCATTGTATTGTCTTTGTCATTAGTGTTGTTGTCGTATCCTCTGTCGTCGTTTTCGTTGCCGTCATTGTCGTCATCTTCATCGTTGTCGTTGTCGTCATCGTCGTCGTCGCCGCCGTCGTCGTCGTCGTCGTCGTCGTCGTCGTCGTCGTCGTCGTCGTCGTCGTCGTCGTCGTCGTCGTCGAAGTCGTCGTCGTTGTCGTCGTCGTCGTTGTCGTCGTCGTTGCCGCCGCTGCTGCCACCATTGGTGTCGTCGTCTTCGTCATCGTCGTTGTCGTGAGCAGATTTGATGGTTCTATTTTCAGCTGTGGGAGCAGAAGGGAGGGAGTTGCGACTGGTGAGTCGAAGGAAAAGGCATTGGAAGTCGAATTTGGAAAATTTTGAACTTTTATGCTTGAATGACATGCCTCATCATCGTCGTCCTTGTCGTCCTCAACCCTGACCTCGTTCTTATTGTGGTTGCTGCTACTGTCGCAGTCGCTGCTGCTGCTGCTGCTGCCGCCGCCATCGTCGTTGCCGTTGTCACTGTTCTGCTGTACTTCTCTGCCAACATGCTTTCTGTGGCCCGAAGGAATCGACCATTATTCATGTTTCATGGCCTGCCGTTTGCGGTGCCGTTGCGGCTTGCAGCTTTGGCGTGCCTTAGACCATTGCCATGATGTTTTGCTGCAAACATATTGCGGCCATGGCAGCCAGTTCCTCCACTTTGTTGGTGCTGCATCCTTCACCTGTTGCAGTCGCTGTTGCCTTACTCCCCCCAAGAGCAGGTGCTGCAGTCCCCGTCGCTCGTCTTTGAACGTCTTGTTTGCCTAGGTTTGGCCATCGGCGCTGGTGCCGCGGCTGCTGCCGTTGACACCTTGTCGTCACTGGTTGCTGCTGCTACGATGTCTGCCTCCCGCTGCTGCTGCCGCCACTGTGACTACTGTCGTCATTGCTGTTCTCCGCCAACCCATCATTCTCGTTGCTGTTGTGGTTGCTGCTGTTGCTGCTGCTGCCACGGCCGCCGCAGCCGCTGCTGCCACGGCTGCCATAGCCGCTGCCGCTGCCGCTGCTCCCCCTTCTGCTGCTGCTGTTGCCGTCGTCGCCATCGTCGTCGTCGTCGCCAGTGCTGTCGTCGTGGTTGTCGTTGCGGCATTCTTGTTGTTGTCGTCGTTGTTGTCGTCGCCGCCGCCGCTGCCGCTGCCGACGCAGCAGCCGCTCTCGTTGTCGAGGACGAAGAGGGCGACGTCGAGACCTGCGCGGCACCGGCAGCGTTGATGGCATCACCGGCAGCGGCGGTGGCGATGCTGTTAGATCAAGGCTGTTAGATTGGATTTGGATCAGATGAATCCGAATCCGATCCGAAGAATCCGAATCCTCACAATCTCAACCGGATCTGAAAGATCGGATTCAGATCCGATCTGTTCTGATCTGAATGCAGGATAACCTGGAACCGATCCGAACCGAAGTATCAACTTCGGTTTAGATTAGTTTTTGGTGTTTTACTTTGGATTAGTTCGGTTTTATGCGGATTAGTTGGGATTCACTTCGGATTTGGGTGGATTACATCAGATTTAAAACAGATTTCAGCTTCAAACTTTTTTGGGGTGGTTTAGGTCAGATTTAGATCAGATTTCAGGTTTTACTTCGGATGGGGTGGTTTAGTTCGGATTCAGATAAGATTTCTCTGCAGGTTTCACCAAGTATGTCATTTTTTTTGCAGTTCGGTTTCTGATCCGAATCCGATCTGAATCCGCACTATCCGAACATTCCACAGTTCGGTTTTGCTGAAACCAAACCGTGTAATGATCGAGTCAGATTGGTTTCAATCCGATCTTGGGGACGAAACCGAATCCGAACCGATCCGAAATGGCTAGATCGGGATGGGATCTGCTGCCACTTCAGATCGGATCTTGATCAGATAGTGGTGTTGGATCGGATTCGGATCAACTCTGATCCGATCTAACGGCCTTGGTCGTCGTCGTCATTATCGTTGTTGTCGTTGTTGTCGTCTTCCTTGTCGTCGTCGTTGTAATTCTCCTTGTTTTTGTCCTACCACAGCCGTCGCCGCCATCGCTGTCGCCGTTGCCGTCGCCGTTGCTGTCGCTGTTGCTGTCGCGGTTGCCGTTGGCGTCGTCGTCGTCGTCGTCGTCGTCGTCGTCGTCGTCGTCGTCGTCGTCGTCGTCGTCGTCGTCGTCGTCGTCGTCGTCGTCGTCGTCGTCGTCGTCGTCGTCGTCGTCGTCGCCGTCGCCGTGGTCGTTTACGTCGTCGTGGTTGACGTCGTCTTCGTCCTTGTCGTCGTCATCCTCGCCGCCGTTGCCGTCGCTGTCACCGTTGCCCTGCTGTCGTTGGCGCAGTCGTCGTCATCGTCTCCGCCGTCTTTGTCATAGTCGTCGTCGCTGCTGCCGCCGCCGCCGCTGTCGTCGTCGTGGTCGCGGTCGTCATTGCCGTGGTCGTTGTCGTCGTCGTCGTCGTCGTCGTCGTCGTCGTCGTCGGCCTTCTCCTCCTCCTCCCTCCTCCTCCTCCTCTTTTCATGCCCTTGTTTCGTGGCTCAGTGTTCATCAACACTTCAGCCACCGCTGTTGTGGATGTTGTCACCATCACAGCCCTCGCAGTAGCTGTCAAACGTCTGGGTTTGGAGTCATTTGCATTAGCTGTGGTGGTACCCTCGTGGCTGCACTTGTTGCAACGGGCATGGGGGGTGTTTGTTGCACTGGTTGCCATAGTCAGCCCTGCTCTCTTAGGCTACGCTGACTCTGATGGTAGCCATCAGTCATGTTGATTGTTTCCCATCAACATCAACATCAGTTCAAGTGTATCTAGAGCCTGTATCAGTCCGCGGCACATCCATGGCAACCTTTTGCTAGCCCCCTACCCCCCCCCCCCCCCCCCCCCCCCCCCCCCCCCCCCCCCCCCCCCCCCCCCCCCCCCCCCCCCCCCCCCCCCCCCCCCCTGCTGGGCCCCCACATTGTGTGACCTAGGGCAGCAGAGATCCCTGACATGCCATTGCATGCACTGCTCTCTCTGTGCTGCTAAGACGTTTCCCGGGAGCTGATTCTGCTACTCTAGTGCTTGTCACCTCTTCGTTTGCACACTCGTTTGATGCTGTGCCTTGCTGCTACTACCTGAGACCTGCGCTGCAGCAGCACAAAAAACGCAAGTTGGAGCCTGTTTTCTTGTGACTCATCTCTTCCTCTCTCCTCTCCTCTCTCCTTGTATCTCCTTTCCTCTCTCTTCTCCTCACTTCAATCCCCTATCCTCCCCTCCTTCCCATCTTTCTCCTTCCCCTTCCCTACCCTCCACTCCCCTCCCCTCCCCTCCCCTCTAACTTCCCCTCCTCTGGCTCCCCTCCCCTCCTCTACCCTCCCCACCTCTCCTCTCCCCTCCACTCCCCTCCACTCCCCTCCTCACCTCATCCCACCCCACCCCTCTCTCTCTTCCACTCCCCTCCCGTGCCTTCTCCCCTCCTTCCGTCTGTCCCTCCCCCCTCCTCTCCCCTCCCCTCCCTTCCCCTCTCCGATAGACCTCCCATGCCCCCCCCCACCCCCCTCTCCCCCCTTCCTCCCCCTTTGCACGCCTTCCTTCTCTCCCACTCCTCTCCTCCTGTCGTCTCTCCTCCCATTCCTCCTCTCTCTCCCTCCCATCCTCTCCTCTCCTCTCCCATCTTCTCCACTCCCCTCCTCACCCTGGCATGCAGACGTGGTTCATTCGACCCTCTCAACAGAGGGAACATGGAGCAGTCCCAGGCACTGCTGCCGGCGGCGCAAGAC
>SZWC01000693.1:293713-313845 GCA_023375785.1 Penium margaritaceum | reverse complement strand
GGAGGGGGGGGGGGGGGGGGGGGGGGGGGGGGGGGGCACCATTAGTGTCTGTGTATGAAAATGCAACATCACTCTCCCATGACCCCTTGGCAGATGTGTTCATCAACACACAGATGAGATGAAAAGCATGAACAATGGGGATGCGTGACGAGTGCTTGACACATGCACAACAGGCACAGATTCAACAACGAGCACCTTATCAAACATTACACAGGCATGGAGGCGAGGCCAACAGACCACGTCAACCTGCCCCTGCTCCCACAAATCACGCACAAAATGGTAATCGACTGTTATGTGTTTGATAGGTGCAGAGAAAAAACCACCATTTTCTGCAATGTCATTTGCACTACGGTTGTCACAACGCTGCACAATACACCTAATGGACTGACACAGATCATGAAACAATGAATGAAGCCACACACTGGGACAAGCACCTGCGCCAAGCGCAACATATTCTGCCTCCGCTGTGCTTCGTGACACACAACCCTGTTTTCCACTCTTCCATGACACAGCTGTGTTTCCATGAAGAAACACATACCCTGTCCAACTTTTACCATCTATGCTCCAAGTCCAATCACTGTTGGTGAGCCCGGAAACCACAACTAATGGGTGCGTTTTGAGCAACAAGTCATGATGAGGCATTTGCAGTACATAGCGCAAAACACGCAATGCGGGTTCCAAGTGGAGAGCATGGGGAATATGTGAAAAGGCGTGCAAGAAGGTTCACCACAAATGCAGTATCAAGATGAGTGGTGGTGACCAAATACATGAGTGAGCCAATGAGCCGGAGATACAATGTTCACTTTACTGGATTGATCAGATTGACTGGGTCAAAAGGCTTAAACAGCTTCTGCCCGTCGGACGTCATAGGTGTGGACGCTACTGGTTTGGAGGCTAGCAACTCTGCAATCCTCTCCCCCAGGGTCTGAATGTATCTACCCTGGTGAACATGCAGTAGTCCATGCTTGCAGTCTCGGGGAATATCCATACCGAGAAAAACCTAAACCTCATGAGGGTCTTTCATCCCGTACGTGGCCTTCAACAGATCCTTGAATTTTTGTAGAGCCACCATGTCTGGCAACATGATCAGAAGGTCATCAACGTACACTAGAATGACCACAAATTCAGCAGAAGTTTCACTAGAAAAAAATGAGCGATCCGCAGCACTCATCCTGTAACGCCAACACTTTGGTGTTGAGCGAATTATGCTGTTCTAGTATTTGAGAGACTGTTTCATTCAATACAGATCCTTCCAAAGACACCATACATGACATGTGCCTTTATCAAAGCCAGGTGGTTGGACCATGTAAATCTCCTGATCCAGCTGCCCATGAAGAAAGTTGTCATTGGCATCCATACGGTGGATCCCTCTAATCTGTTTAGCAGCTTGTCCAAGAAGGACTCGTATTGTGTCCATCATGTTGACAGGGGAGAGTGAGGCATCGAAGTTGATTCCCTGGTACTTGAGCATACCCCTTCACCACAAATCGGGCCTTGTAGCATTCAGTCGAGCCATCACACTTCTTCTTCACTCGATGGACCCATTCAGCTTTGACAGCCTTGCATCCAGGGGGCAGATAAACCACGTCAAATACTCCAAGCTCCTCCAGGACATCCACCTTCTCTTTCAGGGCCATCTCCCACCGCTTGGAATCAGGCCGTGAGCAGCCCTGACTCAAAGACATGGGGCTTGAAAAACTCTCATCAACTGAACGTTGAGTGCAGGCTTGTGCATTCAGCGACATCTGATGTACTGCCCACAGCTTTGGTACTTTGTGCGCATGCAGGTGTCACCAGGGTGTCTGGAAACACTGCAATTGTGGGGTTCTTTTCTGACAGACAACCCCAGCGCTTTCGTGCCTAATTACTCACTGTAATCACTCTGGGAGTGGGCTATGCGCGAGGAGCTGGCTACCATAGAGGACCATGGATTTTATGAGAAGGTGAAGCTCACGCTTGGTCGTAAGGCCATATCCACTTGTTGGGTGGATGCATCTTTGGATTAGCACAAGGATTGCATTGTGGTAAATGGATTTCTCTCGGTTCTTGGTGTGGAATCTGATGCTACGTTTGCATCTGTTGGTAAGTACAGCACTGCAAAAGCCTTGTCAAGTCTGGTGGCTCAGCCTGATGAGGAGCTTCACTATGCGGATGTGAACAACGTCTTTTTACAATAAAAGTTCAAGAGATCCATCTAGTCCAGCCTCCAGGGTTTAAAAACGGCACATATGGAATCTGATACCTTTGGAAGGCGTCGTGTCCTGCACATGCACGAGGCTGATGATGTGAGGATGCTGGGGAGAATTTTTTTTGCCTGTTGGCCATAGTGCCATCTGCGTATGTGATGCCCGTTGGATCGAGGCTTCTCACTTCAGCACACCGAGTGCGCCTGGAGGAGCCTATTAATGTTATAATGTACCTCCAAGTCGTTGGATCCCTCATGTTCCTCGGGAAAACGTCGCTCGCAGATGATGCCTTTGCAGTTCTCATAGCATCCGCGTCATCTCCACATGGAGGCTGTGCTATACGTTGTTCAGAATGTTGTGTCTACCCCTGCGCTTGGACGTGTGCTTTCATGCTTAGCCAGTGTATGGCTGTTGATGTGTACATTGAAAGTGATTGGATCCAGGATAGTGATGGACATAGCCGCTCAGGCCACATCTTCCTTCTTGGAGGCATTGTGGTCTCGTGGTAAATTTGAAAGGAAGGTTGCATAGCGGGAGCTGGAATGAGACTGAGTACATCACACTGGATCCTGAGGTTTGTGAGAGCCTCTAGTTGTTTTGACTCATGCAGCAGCGTCGCAAACCCATCCGCTGCATCTCCATCCATTGCAACAATGAGAGCATGTATCGCGTCGCAGATTATGATGGCATATGTCACACACGGTGAAGGTACATCAATATCAAGCATCATTGCATTTAGAAGTGCATTATGAGTGGTGATGTTTGTCTTGTGGGTTTTTACAAGCGGTAGCAACAAACAGACTTTCTCACGAAAGCTATGTGCAACGGCAAGTTAAAGTTTACGGTGCAAAATCTTGGGCTACTTGTACACAATTCTGTTCCTGGGCAATCCGTGCACCACTCTTGTTGCTTTATTTCTCCTTCCATGGCTCTTGTGTGGCTCTATATTGTGTGGCTCTATCTTGTGTGGCTCTATCTTGTGTGGCTCTATCTTGTGTGGCTCTATCTTGTCCCCTAATTCATTGGAAGTCTTTTCCATCGTCTTGTGACCCTTGCACGCTTGTGGTGACACGTCCTCCTTCACCATCAAACCTCCCAATCTCAACACGGCATTGCGCCACTAAAGCTGGACCTGTGTGTGTTCCTGTCATTTCGCTTCAGCCTCCATCACCGATGTGGCCGCCGCCACCGCCAACACCACTCATGCCGGAGCCACTGCCTTTTGCAGATCAATACCAATGCTGACGGCGCGGTTGCTGAATACTGAAGCCGTTGAATTTGGCGCGGTGTCCATTGCAATTGAAGTGGCTGGCACAACACATGTTGGTGCATCCGCCTTCTACTGGCCGACATACCCCGTAACAGGTTTCAAAAGAGGATGACTTGTAGATAATGAAAAAAACTGGAGTAGAAAAAGTGCTGATGTGAATGAGGAAAAAATGGAACTGCAGGAAGCAGCAGTTATGTGTGTTTGCATTTTCCATCCGCATTCACACGATCTGTAGCATAATCTTTAATCACGAACATATTCATTCTTGCGGCCAAACATGTCCAGAAAGGCATCATGTCCCGAATATTGAATGATCACTCAGGCAGTGACCACATTCTGAAGTGATCACTGCCACGTATGCAATTGCTTCGGACCTCCTCCATCAACCCCTTCCGCCTCCCCAAAACTTGCTTCAATCCGTTTCACCCCACATTACTGCTTTGCAAAACACCCTTGTGGCAGGGATTTTGAAAGGGATACTGAGTGAATTTATGATTTGGAGGCTTGCTTGCTTGTGCTCATGGGATTGGACAAATTGTAGAGCAGTTGTATGATTCTAATGTCCAGTTATGGCTCCCATGTCTGGAATCACTTGTGAAATTGAACCCATGCTAATAAGTTTTGAGTTCATTATTTTTTATCCATTGCAAAAATGGCCTAATGGTGTAATGTCTCTGAAGACAATGGAAAGAATGACAAGAGATGGAAGCGATCCTTATTGAAAATCTAAAGCACCAAAGCTAATTCTTCTCCATCAACCCCCTTGAGACTGTGACTTCACAAATCAGCTGCTTGAAGTACAAGGAATCAGTTATATACCTCAGGATATCTGCCTGCTGTTTTTTTCTCCCAACTCTGGCACCAACATACAGAAAGCCTGTCACTAAACTTCTGCCGGTTCCTCTGCCATGATCCGCTTCCTCTTAACCCTGTGGACCTCTACTACTCCTAGCCCTATTTCTTTCATGGCTACGAGGCGGCCTTCTTGTGCTGGGATCACTGACCACCTCATATGCGTCGACTGCAATGGCTAGCGGCGGCGGTGGATGGGACCGCCCACCAGCGAATTCACCCACTGCTGCACCCACTGTCGCACCAGCAACAGCCCCTGCTTGCGCTCCCAGGACAGCTCCAATCACAGCGCCAACGCCAGCGCCTGGATTGACCGTCCTGTTTTCAGGAGTTGGCCCTGGGCTGCCCACAACATAGGGAGGAGGAGATGGTGGAACCGCTGTTGTACCCTGGCTTGCAGACGTGCTGCCGGCTGCTGATGCGGCTGCTGTGGAAGCAGCAGAGCCAGCGGAGCCAGCAGAGCCAGCAGAGCCAGCAGAGCCAGCAGCGCCAGCAGAGCCAGCAGAGCCAGCAGCGCCAGCAGAGCCTGCTGTGGTTGACGTTTCAGGTAGGCTGGGGCTTGGCTGCCGTGGCCTTGAGGCTGTCGCAGCAGCTGCGGCAGCCCCAAGAGCGCCTATCGCACCTGCAGTGCCCGCTGCCCTTGCTGCGCCTGCGGCACCAGCTCCTGCTGCTGCAGCGGCTGCACCTGCTGCTACAGCAGCTTCAGATGCAGATCCTGGGCTTGGTGGTGGAGGGGGTCTCACTGGCGGAGGGACTCGTGCAGAGCCCGCGACGGCGCCTGCAGCGGCTGTGCTGGTGCTGGTGCTGCCGCTGCCACGGCGACTGTTCGGCCTGTCAGTATCAGTCTGTGTGACATTGAAGGACCACTGACCACATCCTCTCAAAGTTGTTGTGCCTGTCACCACTTCCACCGTCTCTTGAAGCAGCTTCCTTCCCCTCCGCCTCGCAGAATCCTCGACAGGGATTGGCTGCTTGCCCTCACCCAACCCAGCGTGCGCCTCCTTGTGGACCATTTCTTTCCTCTCGCTTAAAGCTAGAGTGCGAGATGAGGAAGAAACGATAAGAAGAAGGAGACACAAAAGCTCTGCCTTGACTTCAGCAGGGTTTAAGAAAGCTCTTCTGCCACATCTGGGCCGGCGGCACCTGGCAGAGACGATCATCGTGTCGTCGGATTCTTAGCTTACGGTACTTTGGTTCCGTGATTACCAGGCGCGTGAAATCTACGTGGCGTAGACACAGCCGATGCAACGAAGAGAGAGTAAAAGGCGCTCCCAAATCAGCACGATCCTTGTGAGGCCGGGGTACAGTGAGCTGCTGCGGAAGAGCCCTTGCTGCCGCTACAATGGTGGGGTGGGCGGGGGGGAACTCGATGCAAAAAAAGAAAAGAGGACTGGTCGCCGTTCTTGCTCTGCCGCCGCCACTGGCCACTGCCTGCCTCAATCTGGCCCAGAGCAATACCGGCAGCAGTGAAAGCAACAAGAACTTGCGTACCGTGCAAGATGCAAAATGAGCTCGATGAGATGCAGATGCGATGTGCTTCATCAGCCTGATCAAGCATATCGCTGTTGCGTAAGGCGTGAGGCTATCGACGATAGCCTATCGTGAATGCAGGCTGTCTTGCGCACGCAGCCAAGGGTTAGCTGTGCGAATCGTACAGCTGAACTCAGTGAGGCAAAGCTATGAATCTGTGACTTCGGGCGAAGTAGGACAGGTTCCTCGCAGATTCCATCGCTGCTACCATAGCAGCGATGGGAACTTTCTTTGCCTCCTCGCTGGCCCGTGTGCTGCAGAGGAGGAGAGGGCATCAGAGGTCGCACACGGCACGGCTCGTACCAGGCTGGCGACCTGTCTGCCAGCTTTGAGCGAGGGCACCCCAGTGGGCCACTGGCAGTGGCGCGTAACATGATGTTACCAACATGTGTCATTGACGCATATCAGGCCATACCATCGCGCCAATGGCATGGTAACAGCGTGAGTGCCACAGATCTAACAAAATTTGGAAGATCCCGAACGACGGCACAACAGAGCACAGGCCTCTTCCTTCCTTGTGACATGTGCAACTGACGTTCTCTTCTATTGTTGGCAGCTCGTGCGCCGTCCCGCTGGCCGTTGAGCAGAGTGGGTGCAATGCAACTTCTCTCACATGTGCAGCACAATGGAAGGACGACGGCACAGTGTAGGCTGCACATTTTTCTCACGTAAGTTCTCTCTCCCGCTCTCTTTCAGTTTCTCTGTCAAACAGGCAGCGTGTGCAGTGAGCTCGGAACCTCTGCTGACTCAGCGGCATGAGAAATGGAGCAGCAGGAAAAACGCGTGACCCAAATGAGCCGGGCTCGGGGTCCCCTCGTCCACGAAATCGCCCGTCGCAGAATTCGCCGGCTCCCCGGTGGCGATGTTATCTCGAAGGAAGCCGTAGCCGGTGTGGCTTTCGCAGCGAGATCGGACCATTCGCGTGATAGGCACACGAGCCACAGCGCTTCCCTTGAGGACCTTGGGGGCTCCACGGAAGAACCCTCCCCGGAAAGGAAGGCCCTGCCGTTTGGTGGTGGTGGGGGGGGGGGGGGGGGGGGGGGGATTGAACGCAGCTGGCGTCCATCCAGGCTGGATGGACGCTGGACCCGGAGCAAGGAGCGTTCGCTCAAGCGCGGCGCCCAAGGACAGCGCACCGCTGCCGGAACCTGAAGTGCGTCGGAGGCCCTCTATAGACATACTGAACACAGCCTTGTGACCGTTTTGTTTTCTGGCCCTGGCCTTAACGGATCAAGCAAGGGGACTAACAGTTCACAATGGATATTATAGGGAATAGGTGTGGACCTGTACATCGTATGGTAAAAGTCGATATGAATAATAGAAAATATTATTTTCAGTGGAATTTCACTTTTTCAGAGCACATGATCAGGACACGAACACTCCTCAAATTACCCTACTGCCTGGTGAATTCGATGTTAAGTATGTTTGAGCTAGCTGAATCTCCCCGAATTGGATGTTTCAACGAATTGAAACAGGCACATAAATAATTCCTGAAAAAAATCGAATTTAATGTGAAACTTGTAAACTTTCTTCTTGGACTACCTTGCATCCCTATCTCGCAGGACCACAGGGCTGAACGTACATGTGACCTGCAACTTTTTACGAGGGGTCGGGTTCGCACGTCGGCATCGTCCTGCCCGTCTGTAAAGCATGGTTCAGTGATTCAAGTCGTTGAAACATGACCAGTGCGCACGGTGCCCTATCCACGTGGTCCAGGTGGACCACGTGGACAGCCCATGCGTGCGTTGTAAGCTGTCCTGACAGATCGCGCGTCCACTCGCGCGATCTGTCAGGCCAGATTTCACTTGCGACGAGCTCGATTTGCCGAATCGAGAAAATGAGTCCGACCCGTCGCCGAATTTAACGTGTGACCATCAAAGTTTCAACGAATCTGAAGAAAACCAAAAATAATAAACCCCGTGACAAAATTAAGCGTTACAAAACTTGAAACTGCTCAATGACCGAATTCACCAGGCAGTAGGGCATTAAGCAAGAACATATTGTAGAAAAATGATTCATTATTTCCAACTGGTCGAAAAACCGCATAAACCGCACAATTCGACAGTGAAGTTTATCTTAGCTTGAATCTAACAAGAAGATGGTGTTTTTCAACAAAGGCATACGAGTAGAAGCTGCGCATAGCCTATGCGGACAAAACAAAAAGAGTGCAGGGACACAAAGGACGAGCGACAAGAGGTCATGTGATTGGAGGTTCTGGAATCAAAGATCAGAAGCCGCCTAGCCCACGATAAGAGGAAATCACAAGACAGACATCCACAGTGCCAGATGGCGGTGCAACAATAGAGGAGGACACAAAAAGATGACGAGGCAATGTCACAGGCTGCCAGCTCTCATTACAAGGACAATTTTCAGGCACAAACTCCTCGATGGCCCCAGACGACTCGCCACAAAGGGCCCAATCGGACTTACAGACAAGACTGTTGGACATGCCCATCACACCCTTACCTTCCTCATCAAGGAGGTGAAGAAGCTCAGCGGGACGACGCTCCAGTGCTCGTCTGACTCTATGATGATCGCGAGAATGTGGGTCATGGCCTCGTCCTCCATCACAAGTCCAGACATGCTCAACGTAGTCACTGGAGGGTGGTCCGTAGGAGGGGCTAGCAGTAGACGGCACCCAATCCTAAGAAGGTGCTCGAGAAGGCTACTGGTATTGTAGGATATTATTAGCGCTGTAGGCGGTGGTAGCAGAGAAAGATGATGGAGGAGGTGCTTAAGCCACTGTGGAGGTGGGGGTGGCAGGTATAGGGCTCCTACCCCTAGTGCAGGCCTAGTGAGCACGCATGGCAAAGGCAAGACGTGCAACATCACGGGGAGCTGGACACGTGGCGGCAGATTTCCCGGAGATACCGCAGTTATAGCAAGTGACCAGCCCAGGTGCCGATGGAACATCAGACGCCTCCCCCCCACGGCCCTTCCCTTTGCTTCTGCCGCATCCCTCGCCATTGCCAGAACTAGGTACCTTGGTCGAATACGCAACGGTGGTGGTTGGTAGAAAGGCTGTCAGAATAGGGAGTGTATCTTGAGAAGTGGCAGTCATTACTGTAATAACAGCTTTGATGGCTGTGCGGTACTTGCGCTTGTGCTAGAGGCTGCTCCAACAATGAGTAAGACGAGCAACAGTGAACTCGTAAAACTTCCTGATGCCAGGAGGGACGTCTTCACGAACCGGCTCAGCTCGAAGGCACTCAAGCTCAGCTGTAGGGATATGCAAATAGAGGTCTGGAAGCTTGGGAAAGAGTCCTGTTGCGATGACGAGGTATGCAGAAAACTGGCCTCGCCAAGGTCACTCAGTAGACGAAGGCTGCGTGCCTAGTAGGCATCAGCCGACTCATCCTTGTATATGTGTAGTTAGTTGAATTGGACTGTGAGCATGCTCTGAGCAGCATGCCCAGTGTGTTTTGCGGCGGCAAATGAGGGCATAGGCACCCACTCGGTCTGCAGGTCTGCGGCACGCGGTGTCAGCATCGTATGCGTCGATTTCATCTGTCAGGTCATCGGGATCAGCCAGGGTGAGGGCACATCTAGCACGAGCAGCTTCAGCTGGCTGTTGAGAAAAGGGAGGAGAGGCAGAGGGCTAGACCGGACAGTAATACTCCCACAGTGGCTCACCCTGAGCCCAGGAGCTGAAGCGGGCCTCCTGAGAGGGGGACAGTTGGGACCTAAAGTGTGACGGAGGACTCTCCAAATCTTTCTGATTCTAGTGGCAGCATGCATGAGAAATGGTGCTGCAGCAGGGTCGCTGGTATCAGCTGCAGCATGTAAGGAGCCTGAGGAAGTGCTGGTGCCCGCGGCAACAATGGTGCCAACAGTAGGGGGAGTGGTCGTGTGCACAAGCGCTCCACACTGATTTCTGCCATTGCAGTGACCATTTCAATTTTCAAGTCGACTACTCTCTGCAACAGCTCTCCAACAAGGCAACGTGCTGCCTGTGCCTCGCTAAGTGCGGCTTGAGGAGCCTAAATCATGTCATCCAGTGTAGGCATGTCTGATGTGCCTTTTGAGAGTGAAAAGACGCAAGAGGGAAAAAAGTGCGTGCAGCACAGAGGAGCGAGAAATGCACGTGACCACAGTGAGCAAGAAACAAAGGAGAAGCAGGGTCTTCACACTAACCAATCTAGCGGTGCGGGAGGAGAGCGAAGAGAGGGGGCACGACGGCTACAGCAGAGGAGGACAGCGATCCATGCCGCCACTGCAACTTGCAGACAGATAAGATCAGTCACTGTAGCAACTGCCACGGTTCCAGCTGCAGATGCAACAAGAACGCCAGTGGAAGCATGGCGTGTGAGAGGGCATGCCTCCTCCTCAAGTGAGATGGCAGCACCAGCGGAGGAGCTGCGAATGGAGGCAACTGTGGCGGACGTGGTGTCAGCAGTTATGGCAACTGCAGCAGCTACGGTGTAGGAGACCGCTGTCATTTGTTTGACCATATTTGCCGCTGTAATTGCCAGAAGAGAGAGGGTGGCAGCTGCCTGTATTGTGTGCTCTCTCGGTGCGGCTTTGTGCATTATGTGTGGGCGCCTTATCCGCCCTGGCTGTGGCAGCAAGAGTGGCTACTGCCTCAGTTGCCGCATCAAGCATGGCACCAGCGAGGCTAACAGGATCAGAGAGTGGCGGACGAGCAGGGACATGTCCAGGCTGCTCTCAGATGTTTGCATTGGACGTAGGTGGAGCAGTGGATGATTTCGGCTCTCTGCTGCACTGTCTGGTGCGGCATGGGAGGGATGCGGCACTGACAGGTGCATACATGGTAGTGACTAGGAGAGATCTTCGAAGGTGTACACCTGTTGGCTGATCTCACGCTCCCTCTCTTCTTCGCAGTGGCGAGCGTCAACGCACGAGTAGTTGGAAACAAGCATGCGGGTGCAGAGTGGCTCGTCACTGTCGATACACGACAACTATGGCCAGTGATCAATGTTAAGCCCTGACAGCTCCCAGGCAAGTTCTTTGCAACAGTGCGAGGCGGATAAAGTTCATCATTGTGCGGCCCCTTCGAAGAGGGTGGAAAGGCCAGTGTGCCTGTGAGTGGAGGTGAGAGGAGCCTCTGCGAACAGCTGCCAAGCAGGCCTCTGTGGCCTACTGTGGTTCCTGCAGTATCGGCCGAGAAGACTGAGAGAGCTGAGTGCGGCTATAGTGTTTCTGTTGCTGTGTATGCTGCTGCTGCTGCTGCTGCTGCGAATGTGCTTACTACTGCTGTGTGGCAGACGACGAAAGGGTTGAGAGTGTCGAGAGGACCGAGAGGGCCAATAGGGTCGAGAGTAGCCAGAGTGCCGCTGCCAGTGGAGATCTGCTACGTGGAAGACGACACGAGGGGCGAGAGAGCCCAGATGGCCATGTAGTTGCTAGGAAGTTACTTGGCTAATCCATGTGAGACGGGGCGGATGAGAGCAACGAGGCACAATGCGTGAGACACGCCATGGACGTGGTAACTTGCCTTAGAATCGTGCACTCAACCAAGACAACAAGTGTGAGGGGAGCGAGCGAGGTTAGTACCGGTGAGCACACACCCACCACGAGCATCAAGCTCGGGTGAGTGAGTGCCGCCACCCAGGGGTCGAGCCCGACCACTCGGAATAACCGAGGGTGGCTGCTCCCCGATGCACGGCCAAGACCGGCACGGTGGTCCCCTAAGGATCAGCACCCGGGAAATATGCAGCTCCCCCAGCACATGCAAGGCAAGAGAACATGATGCAGGGCACGACAGTGAGAATGTACGAGCCCTAGCATCTAATGCATCACAGAATCATAGAGAATCATAGAGAGTCATGCAACGGCCATGCGTGTGCCCAAGAGGCACTCCAAGGAAAAGCAGCAGCAGCAGCTTGAGGGCGTCAATGGCTCCAGCCAAAGCGGACACGCCTGACGCTCCCCCAGGTAGGGCCATTGTCACTTAATCTGTACATGTGTGTGCACAGTGTGGGAGGCAAGAGGACATAGAGTTGTGAGTGGCCAGCGAACTTCAACACTCCCCCATGACCCGCAGGCAACCAACCCACACACATTAGAGGACAAGAAGAGGGGATCACGAGAGGTGATAGAGATGTACTAGAACCAATCAACCTTGATCATGTGGACAGATGAGACCAGTAGAGTGAACAACACCTTTGAAGACATTATGACTGAGTGCCTTAGTGAGAAAGTCAGGTCTCTGGGACCGCGTGTCCACCCAAGCAACCTGGACGATGCCAGCAGCAATGCACTCAAGAACAAAATGATGCTCCACATTGATGTGCTTGGTGTGTGAATGATGCATGTCGCTGTTTTCAGCAATGGCCTTTGTGCTTTGGTTGTCACAGCGCAGAGTGATGCAACGGATGGGTACACCCAGTTGTTGTAGCAAATGACACAGCCAGATAGCCTCACACGTGCCTGCACTAAGAGCAAGATACTCAGCCTCGGCAGTGCTGCGAGTAACACACCCTTGTTTGCCACTTTTCCAGGAGACTGCAGTGCCACCGACGAGGAAGATATATCCCGTTCGACTGCAGACATCAGAGTCATGCGTCCAGTCATTGTCTGCGAAGTCGTCCACCACGACTGAGGGCTGCGCACAAAAGTACAGTCCAATGCGAGGGGTGGAGAGGGCGTACCACACTACCCGCAATGCTGCCTCAAGATGACGCTCACGGGGGCACTGGGAGAACTGGGACAGGAAGTTCACAGCAAATGCCACATCGGTGCGGGTGGTCGTGGCGAGGTACATCAAGGAGCCAATGCCACGGAGGTAATTGGTCACATCGACTGTCTCCCCCAGTGTGGACACCTCCCGAGACTTCAATTAGGACTGACCAGCGGGTGTCAGGGGAGTAGACGCTATGGGGACTGATGTGAGGAGCGGGGAAAATCGCTCCCCCAGGCTGCGTACATACACAGCCTGATGGACGTGCAAAGTGCGACACCCACGGTCATGTTCCAGCTCCATGCCAAGAAAGACACGAGCCGGACCAAGGTCCTTCATCTTGTATGCCGCCTGGAGCAGGGCCTTGGCCGCCGCGACAGACGCGGCATCAGGAGAAGCAATGAGGAGGTCGTCCACGTAGACAAGAATGGCGACAAGTGGCTTGGTGGGGGTACTGAGGAATAATGCGGGGTCCACAACGCTCCTTTTGTACCCCCCCTTTTCAAGGGTCGATGTGATCTCTTGGTTCCAGCAACGTGGGGACTGTTTCAGGCCATAGAGGGCCTTTCGCAAGCGCCATACCCGGTTTGTTCCTTCTGAGAAACCGGGTGGCTGCACCATGTAGATCTCCTCATCCAACCTACCGTGGAGGAAGGCATTGTTGACATCCATCTGCTCAAGTTCCCAATCATGCTGAGCGACCAGACTCAGGAGAGCCCTCGCTGTGGTGTAAGGACCAACCAGGGCGAAGGTCTCGTCAAAGTCAACACCGGGGATCTGGGAAAATCCCTTTGCAGTGAGATGAGCCTTGTACCGTTCAACTCTGTTATTAGGATTCAGCTTACGACGGTATACCCATTTGGCAGCAACTGCCTTGTAGCCTGGTGGGAGGTCGACAAGCTCGTACACACCATAATCAGACAGTGCATCGAGCACGGCCTTCATGGCCTGCTCCCACAACGAGGAGTTAGAGGCCGTGCGTGCTGCCTGCACAGACAGGGGCTCAGGGGGCAGCGGGGAGAATCCAATGGTAGCAAAGCACGACGCAACATACCCAGCTACAGATGAGGATAGAACTGAGTGGAACTCCTCCTCGACAAGAGAGTAGCCAAGTGCAGTGCTAGGGTGCATGACAGACGCTACAGTGGACATCGCAGAGGTAGCAAGACCGAAGGCACGGAGACCAGGATCACCAGAGACCACAGGTTGAGCCTGCGAGGGGAGTGCCCGGAGGCACCCGCCACGAGTGTAGGGTGAGACCGGTGGGATGGATGGCACACGCATGGAGGAGGTGGGAGCAGCAAGACGCTGCTGCACAGACGGAGGGGGTGAGGCCACAGGGTCAGACGGCTGGGAGAGAACTGGTGGCGGGGACATGGCGCCACTTGGAGGACCAGAGGAGGCGACAGAGGGTGTAGGAGAGAGGACTCAAGAGAGACAGCACTAGGAGAGGCGGGAGACTGGCACGGAGAAGGCGAGGTCAGAGGAGTAGAGGACACGGAGGGAGAAGAGGACAGAGAGGGAGAAGAGGGCAATGCGGAACTGTGCTCTGTCGACGAGGAAGCAGGAGGTGGGGAGGGACGTCTAGAGGGGAGAACAGGAGGTCCAGAGGACTGAGGACCACCCCCACCCCGAGAGGGCGGAGAGAGGGACCCACCAAAGCGAGGAGAATCACGTTCAAACAGGTGTTCAAAGAATAGAGCATCACGAGATTCAATGACACGTCACCGGGAGGGGTCCCAGAAGTGCCACGCTTTGGAGAACGGAGAGATGCCCAGAAAGAGGCAGATCCGACCACGAGGAGACAGCTTACCGTCCCGTTGGTCCAAGGAAACCCACACAGAGGCAAGACACCCCAAGATGCGGACAAGGCGGAGGTCAGCACGTTGACCAGTCCAGCGTTCGAAGGGAGTGACACAGTGGGGAAGGGGCCCATGAGGGACACGGTTCCAGACCCAGGTCATGTAGGACATGGTCTCAAAGGCAAAGAGGGGAGACTGCCCTGATGCAGAGAGGAGAGAGCGGACACCATCATTTAGGGTGCGGTTCCAATGCTCAGAGATACCATTCTACTGGGGGGTGTAGGGAGTAGAGGATTCAACCCCGACACCATGCGATTCAAGGAAACGAGAAGTGGGACCAAAGAATTCACCAACACGGTCGTTGCGAAACACACGCAAAGGCCGGAGACAGGCACGCTTAGCCTGCGGAAGCCAGGACTCAAGGACATCAGTGACATCGCTTTTATGGCGAAGGGGAAAAGCTCAACGGTAGCGAGAGAAGTCACCAGTCAAGCACAGAACGTAACGGCCGAGGCTGCCAAGGAAGTCATGGGGCAACGGGCCCATGACGTCAGCGTGAACCAGATCGAGGGGGTGAGCGGTAATGGACTCAGAGGTGGAGAACGAGGAACGGTGCATTTTCCTACTGGCGCAGTCAAGACAGGTGGACGTGCAGGGTTGAGCAAATGCGGCAGGGTAAAGGCCAAGGGCGGGCCGAAGGCGAAGGAGGCGCTGGATGGCAGCAGTTTAAATGTGGCAGAGGCGGCTATGCAGGAGGTCGGCATGGTCGGGAGACAAGGACGGGGTGATGTGAACAAGAGCAGAAGCAGCGGAAGATGAAGGCAACGTGAGTGGAACACGGAATAGGCGATCACACCGCACGCCACGAAGAACCACACGGCCAGACGAGCGTAGAGAGATAAAGGCAAGGCCACAGTTGGAGAAGAAGTCCATGCCCTGGTCGTCAAGGGTGTTCACAGAGAGAAGAGTGACCTCAAGATCAGGCATGTAAAACAAGCAAGGGAGGTAGACAGTGCCACCAGGACCGACAAAGCGGACAACACCAACACCTTGAACACGGAGCAGCTGGCCGGAGCCTGTGCGCACGGAGTGAACAGACTGAAGAGGGCCAAGGGAAACAAAGGAGGAGCAACAGGAGGTCATGTGATGTGTGGCCCTGGAGTCAATGATCCAGAGGCCAGGTGATGCACAAGTGGAGGAGAGAACAAGACAGACCGCGATGGTGCCACGGGCAGATGGATAGGACGAACAACCAAGACAAGTGGGGAACGTGTGCGAGTGTCAATCTTCAATCCAGGCACAATCATCAGGCAAGTCCCCCTGAACCCGACCAGAGGAGGCACTGCGTAGAGTGACCTCAGACTCATAAACAGACACACGGGACTGGCCACTCACACTCTTACCTCTCTTAGAGCGAAGGTGAAGGAGCTCTACCAGCCGACGCTCAAGGGTATGCTCCTCGTCACGACGATCAGAGGAGCGGTCAGAGAAGTGCCCATCGTCACGAGTCCAGTGGGGCACGTGGTAGTGAGAGGACGAGGGGCCGTAGTATGGAGGGCCAGATAGAGGAGGAATCCAGCCCCAGGGACTAGGAGCTGGAGGTGTTGGTTGAAGGGGGGCAAGCATGGTGGAAAGTGCTGAGGCAGAGGCTTATGATGAGGACGATGCGACTGTCACTGCAGCAGCGGCAGAGGAGGCGACGACACCGGTGCGGGCCCAGTGGCCGCGCATGGAGGAGGCCAGGCGAGCGTTGTCACGAGGAGCAGGACATTTTGGGACAGAGTGGCCAGAGGCACCACTGTTCCAACAAGTGACCTCAGCAACACTGGGGGCCGAGTTTTTGCCACTACGGCCACCCCCACTGCCTTTGCCCCCACGGCCGCCACCATGGCCGGATCCACCACCCCCCCTCCCGAGAGACACCCTGAGTGGAGTGCTCTGTAGCCTGCGAAGAGGAGGAGGAAGAGGAAGCTGCGACAGAGGTGGAAGAGGAGGATGTGATGACAGCAGCCAAAGCAGCGTGATTCATGCGCTTGTTTCGCAAGGCGTTCCACCAGTCGGTGAGACGCGAGGCAGTGAAGTCAAAGAGATTCCGGGTGGGGAATCAGCGGGAACAGGTTCAGAGGCAAGGCGCTCAAGTTCTGCCTGAGAGACGTGCAGATACAAGTCAGACAGCTCTGGAATGAGGCCAACAATGATGGACAAGCAGGCTGAGAGAGGACCGGGGGCGGCCCTGCCAAGGTCTCGGAGCAAGCGAAGACTGCGTTCCCAATACTCATCTGCCGTCTCATCAGAACGCATCTGCAATGTGTTGAACTGAACAGTGAGCGCACTCTGGGCAGCGTGCCCAGTCACTGTTTTGCGGCGACGGATAAGAGCGTAAGCACCGACGGGATCAGCAGGGGTGCCGCGGGAAGGGTCTTCATTGTACGTACCAATGTCGTGGAGGAGATTCTTGGGGCCTGTATTGATGCGTGTCCACACGGCGCGAGCAGCTTGGTAGGAGAGTTGTATTTCCAAAAGAGCTCACCCTGGGCCCATGCGCTGAAGAGGGTCTCCCATGATGTGAATGTGAACTTAGACGTGAACTGTGGTGGTGTCCTTTCAAAGTCTTTCTGCTGAGCTGGGAACAGGGCACGGGCAAAGGCTGCTGCTGAGAGAGAGGGAGAAGAGGAGTTTGCAACTGCACCGCCAGGAGGAGTGGACGATTCTGCTGAGCCAGACTCTGTGGTAGGGAGAACTGTAGCAAAGCCTGGAATGGAACGCAGTCGCTCAATGACTAAGGTGACATCTGCGGCCGCTAGCTCGTGCTGTGCTTCCCGCCCCTGATGAAGCTCAACCTCAGCCTTGCGATGCTCTGCTTGCGCCTCAGTAAGAGTGGCCTGGAGGGCCTCTATAGTCTCCTCCAGTCGAGGCATGATGAGAGAGGGGATCTGTGAATGCGGGTGGAGTGAGATGAGAATGCAAGGGAGTGCAAGAGAGTGCAAAGTGTCCCTGTGGAATGCAGTGCTCACCGAGCTAGTGACGCGAAAGAAGAGTGAAGAGCGGCAAGACAACAGCTGTGGCTGAGGAGAAGAGGACCGCCACCCAACCTGCAACCGCCACCGTGAGACACAGGAGCTCAATAGCGGTGGCTCCAGCAACTGCTGCTGAGGCTGATGCCACCAGAACGCCGCTGCTGATGTGTGGTGTGATGCCGCGAGGAGCACCAGTGGACGTCAGCACTGCTGCGGCAGTGGAAGCTCGAATGGAGCCGACGGCGCTAGAGGTGGCGTCTGCTGCTATGGAGGTTGCCGTGGCAATGGATGCTGCTGCTGCTGTGATCTGGGTAGCAATGCTCACAGCGGCAGCTGCAAGGAGAGTGAGAGAGGAAGTCGTCTGTGCGTATGCCTCAGCTGCTCGGCCAACGGCCGTCTATGTGGGAGCACGGCAGGCCCTAGCCGTGGCTGCGAAGGTGGTCGCGGCACCAGCAGCTGCGTCAAGGACAGCTCCTGCCAGGCCAATGGATTCGGTGTGCACTGGAAGAACGGGGATGACGCCCGGCACTTCGGGTCCCGTAGACGCTTCGGCAGATCCTGCTGCGGTAGGATGAGGAGCCAGAGTAGGTGCAGCTGCAGGTTCGGCAGACTGAGAACTATGGGAAGATTGCATCCTTGGTGACAGCGGTGGTGATAGAGGGAGGTCGTCTGGGGTGTATACCTGACGATCTATCTCCTCCCGTTCGCACTCAACTGCTGTGTCAATGTCTTCTTGCCAGTACGTGTGATCTAGCATGCGCACCCACAAACGGGTGTCGTCATCGTCAGCCAGTGTGGAGACTGAGTGGGTTGCTGTCGCAGCCGAGAGAGGCGAACTAAGTGCGTCGCACGTCGGGGCACAGTTTGTGATGCGGTGGAGAAGGAATCACGAGAGACAGTGATGTGGCAGCGCACGGTGCAGAGAGGTGGAAGGCGCGGAGTCATCGAGCACCACAGAATGGGCAAGAAGGTCGACGGGCAGCCAAGGATAACGGGCAGCCGAGTGCAATCGCGGGATGAGAGAGTAGCTGAGAAAGTAGCTGAGCGTGGGCAACACCCGAGAACAGCTAAGAGCAGCGGAGAGCCGTGGAGCACCCGAGAGGGGGCGAGAGGGGCACCCAAGAGTCACGGACAGCCGAGGGCAGCCGAGTGCAGCCGAGTGCAGCTGAGAGGAACTGCGGAGAACGGAGAGAGCGGGTGAGAGCAGCTGCAAGAGTGGTCAAGGGCCGGAAGCAGACGTTCAGCTTAGAGCAGCGAGGGCCGCAGAGAATGGGCGAGCGGGCGAGAGAGCACCCGCGGGCCTCGGAGAGTCCAGGGCAGCCGAGGAGAGCAGCGAGAACGGCTGCTGCGGACTGGCAGGGAATGAAGGCAGCAGCACCTAGCAGTGCTGCTGCTTCAGGCCGAAGAGACGGCCGGCGGCGCAGAGTGTCCGCTGCGATGATGCACGGGCCACGGGAGACGTGGGCCGCAGAAGCTCAAGGACCAGGATCGACGAGCGGTGGGATTGGATCCTCATCGCTCTGATACCAGTAGTTGCTAGGAAGTTGCTTGGCTAACCCATGTGAGGCGGGACGGATGAGAGCAACGAGGCACAATGCGTGAGACACGCCATGGATGCGGTAACTTGCCTTAGAATCGTGCACTCAACCAAGACAACAAGTGTGAGGGGAGCGAGCGAGGTTACTACCGGTGAGCACACACCCACCACGAGCATCAAGCTCGGGTGAGTGAGTGACGCCACCCGGGGGTCGAGCCCGACCACTCGGAATAACCGAGGGTGGCTGCTCACCGATGCACGGCCAAGACCGGCACGGTGGCCCCCTAAGGATCAGCACCCGGGAAATATGCAGCTCCCCCAGCACATGCAAGGCAAGAGAACATGATGCAGGGCACGACAGTGAGAATGTACGAGCCCTAGCATCTAATGCATCACAGAATCATAGAGAATCATAGAGAGTCATGCAACGACCATGCGTGTGCCCAAGAGGCACTCCAGGGACAAGCAGTAGCAGCAGCTTGAGGGCGTCAATGGCTCCAGCCAAAGCGGACACGCCTGACGCTCCCCCAGGTAGGGCCATTGTCACTTAATCTGTACATGTGTGTGCACAGTGTGGGAGGCAAGAGGACATAGAGTTGTGAGTGGCCAGCGAACTTCAACAGGCCAAAGGGGCCGAGTGCAGCCAGATTGTTGTTGCCGCAGCCACGTGGACGGCCCAAGAGGGGTCCAGAACCGCAAGGCTTGGCATGCGTGAGGCCGCGAGGAGGGGATCTCCCCCCCTGCTTGACACCGGTAGTTACTGAGAGACAGCTCCTAGCACTGCTGTTGCTAGCGTGGCAACTCAAGCCTGCTAGCTAACTCACTAGCACACACAGGTGAAGGTGAGAACAGCAAGGGGTTGGCTAGGGACACAAACACAAGTGTCATAAGCTGCAAATATTTGAAATGTGCAGAGAGAGTTGACAACTGAGGTCTGGCCAACCTAAATAGTGCCATGGACCTAGTGGATGCAAACACACACGGCGCACAATCGGCGCTATTTTTCTAGCAGGACAAAACAGTGGCAAAAGCACAGTTTTGGTCACAATTCCCTGCAGACACGTCAGAACGACGAGCCGTTTGAACCAGAACGGCCACGTCGACGAGATCTACATCCTGATAGGCTGCACGCCTACGTGCTCTGACACAGCACGAGTCTACAAAATACGGAAGTCTTCTGGGCGCCCGTCGCCACCGGCTGCCAGTCTGCTGCCGCCGTCGCCAGTCTCAAGGATCTGCACGTGAATGGACATGAGCCGAGGGGTCACCGTAAGCTGTGTACGACACACACAACAACA
>SZWC01000693.1:250370-270265 GCA_023375785.1 Penium margaritaceum | reverse complement strand
GAGAGAGAGAGAGAGAGAAAGAGAGAGAGAGAGAGAGAGAGAGAGAGAGGAAAGTGGGAGAGGCATGAGCCAAGCTAGGCAAAGAATGCCATGGGCAGAGATAACTTGACATGCGAAGAGTCACGTTAGATCAGATACTAACGACGGAGTCGTTATGTGTAGCGAGCAGCCAACGAGGTGACAAGCGAGCGGACACTGAGCCCATCATCGCTTCCACCCGCTCCTAGCGAGGTTTAAACCTAGATCTACATGCATTATCATGCAAGCATACAACCTACCAAATCCAGGACACCAATCCGGAAATAAACCCGTCACACGTGGAATCCTAGTCTCAACGATAATTCAAGTTTTGAAGGCATGTGCTAGAGGCAATTTTGATGCATCGCCTTGTGAGTGTGGCTTTGGATTGTCCAATTGTGAATAATCATGAGCCGGAACCACGTGAGCGGTGATGTCAGCCCCAGTGTCACTCCAACATCAATCACCTACGTAAGTGCGATGAGTGAGAAGCAAGGCCAGAGGTCACAATGAGTCTGTAGCACACTAACCAACATGTGCATTCTACATCCACCGGTCGATGTCAGACCCAAACATGTGTGCAGTCATTACGTTGAGTTGGTGAATCTGCATCCATAGGTTCAGACGGTTCTGCATTTGTATTCAGTATTGGGGCCAAAACAATCGTTTTGGGCCGGTTTTAGGACGAAGTGTCATTGTTGCGTGCGTAATTAGCCGTGCATTGTAGCAGGTATTTATGTGGTATCGATTTTCATTTTCTCTCTACATGTTAATCTTGTTGGTTTTTGTCTCACATCTCTCACTTGTACTCTGTTGTTTCCTCCCGGCTTGTGTACATCGGCGTGCAGATGACTGACGGCGAGACGCGACGCTGATGGAGGATTGTCCGGTGGAGCTGACGCACGCCGAGGCCTACATGCAGTTCGCTGGAGCCTCCTCCCTCCTTCATGCTCAACTCCATCGGCAGACCTCCTCGGCGGTCGTGCCGCCACCAGGCGCTGTCGCTGCATATGCTACCTGCATGCGTTCAGCGTCATGTTTGACTGTACTTTTGCATTCGTAGCGCCATGTCATGCCCTGGGTCCAAGTTTCATGATTTTCTGGCACAGTTGATACTGGGGGTTAGCGTAGACGCTGCCTAGGTTTAGGCAGCCATAACTCCTCACTGCTAATTTTCTAGCTGATTCTGACCGCACGACTGCGTTTACAGCGTGTGTATTATGGTATGGTCTAGTTTTCAGGCAAAACGCACGAAGCCCGGGTTTGGGCCGTCGGCCGTCTAGCAGGGCTCACCGAGAAAACCTGCCTGCCTGAAAATAGAGCTATTTTCTGATTGGTTGGTGAACTGGGTAACAAGTGCTACAGAGCTAGGGGAGGCTCGTTCTTGGAGGATTCTCCCATTGTGTCTCATTCTTCACTCCTAATCAGTTACTTCCAGTTTTCAGCTGCTTTGTGGCGCTAACACTGGCGCGCATTTTAGAGTAACAAACCCAGAGCACCCAGACTTAGACTTTAGAGCGGCACACTGAGGGGACACCAGACTATGCAACGAACGTGGAAGCCCACACGTTGCATCAACAACGCTGCTGCCCCAACATGCTGCCTAGGATTTGAAGCTTGGTATCAGAGCCAGAGCGCAGCAGCAACAGCAGAATAGTGGCGTACAAGTGCCAGACAACGCCGGCGGACCCCCATACGTGCCAGTGTAGGGGAAATTCTGCCAGATTTTTTCCAACAGCATTGACCAGCCTGGTGGCGGCGTAAAAAAATTCCCCACGGCCACTGGGCCAGGGGAAATGCTGCCAGATTTTTCTGGCAACACTGAGCCCCACGCGTGACGCGAGGAAGTGAGCGACCAGCGACGTCACGCATCACGATGATGACGCACGTCGACCAGGTGTGACTGTGCTACAAGCAACAATAGCAGCAGCAACTTGCAACAGCGGCGAGCAGTGGCAGCAGCAGCCAGCAACAGCCGTGCTTAAGAGCAGCAGCCAGTAGTAGTAGCAACTCGCGGCAGCTTGCAGCAACATCAGCTTGCAACAACAAAGTGCGCAACAACAGTAAATAGTAGTAGAAGCCAGCTGCAGCAGTAGTAGCAGCGAGTAGCAGCCTGCAGCAGCCAGTAGCAGCAGCTGCAGCAACGGCCAGCACCATCCCGCAGCAACAGTAGCTGCAGCTCGCAACAGGAGCAGCTGTAGCTGCAGCTGCTCGCAGCTCGCTGCCCGCAACGAGCAGTGAGCTGCAAGCAGCGAGCTTGCTACTCGCAGCCCGCAGCAAGCAGCGGGCAGCGGACAGCGAGCTTGCTACTCGCTGCTCGCGGCTTGCAGCGAGCAGCGAGCTCGCTATGTCAACCAAGCAGAAAAAAAAGGGAAGAAAAAAACCCCTCATCCCACATGTGACTCTGCAACGGCTCTTACAGCAGCCACAGCAGCCGCAGCAGCATGCAACACCTCAACAGGAGTAGCAACATCGGTTGCTGCAGCAGCAATTGCAGCAGCAGCAGCAGCAACATCAACATCAGCAACAACAGCAGCAACAGCAGCAGCTATAGTAGTAGACTTGCAGCAGTAGTAGCAGTAGCAACAGCAGCAGGAGCTGATGTAGCAACAGCAGCAGTAGTAGTAACAGCAGCTATAGTAGCAGTAGTAGCAACCGCACTAGCAACAGTAGAAGCAGCAATAGCAGCAATAGCAGTTGTAGCAATAGCAGTAGGCACGCTGCAGCTGACACATCAACGGCTTCAACAACAACCACTGCTGACGTCAACAATTTTTTAACTGACGTCATTGTTGATGTCACTACTGATGTCGCCAACAACAAAAATTCAATACCAACAATTCTACAGATAACACAACAGTTCATGCTAAAGTCAACCATCCTTGGCTGACATCACCACTAACAGTAGCAGTAGTAACAGCAACAGCAGTCGCAGCCGCAACAGTAGCAGCCGCAGCAATAGCAGTAGCAACCATAGCAACAGTAGCCACAACACCAGCAGCAGCAAACAACAACAGCAGCAGTGCCAACACCTTGCAGGCTCTATCGTCGTTCATTCTGTCTCGATGAATCCACTTGTCTCTTTGTGCCAACAGCTCGCAATGCTGACACCGCAGCTAGCAGCACAACAGCTGCCGCCACCGTCGCCACTGCAGTAGTCACAGTAGTAGCATCAGCAGCCACCACCGCAGCAGTAGCATCAGCACCCGCAGCAACAACAACATCAGTAGCCACAACCGCAGCAGCAGTAGCCGCCGCCACAACAGCCACACCAACATCAACAAGCACTGTTTGTTCCACCCTGGAACGTGAGCCCTGCGATCTCCTATGCCATGCAATACTTGGTGCAGCAACACACCCAACGCGAACAACAGACGGTGACGTCAGTCCTAGGCCCCACTCTGGGTACCAGCTGGAGGCCAAAGGACTTCGAAACCCCGCCGTCGCTACTTCCGACTGGCGACCAGTTCCGGAGCTGGGAGCTCAGCTTCCGGATCTGGCCACAAGGCGAGGGCCTGTGACCTTACTATGTCTTGCCCTTTGACTCCACCCAAGCTGACCAGGTATATGACGCCGATCGCGTTGTGTGTGCCCTCGTCCCGTGGCCCCTCCAGCCGCACACCTTGCCCTTGAGCCCTTCCTCAGCGACCTCACCATTGGCGCTCTGCCTGACCCAGCAGCAACCTGGCACATACTCACGCGCCCTCATCGCATGTCCAGTAACACTGAGACCATCCGCCTTCTCTGGGAGTTCAACTCCCTCCGCATGGGGGTGACCGAGATGGTCACCTCCTATTGGCAGCGCGTAAAGGATCTTCTATGCCACCTTGGAGATGTCGCACCACCCCCTCTCTCCACGCTTCTGATCATCAAGTGCGGCGCCACCGACCCCTTCTCCGACGTCTTCGTTCACTACTCCGAGGACGTCCTTGCCACGATGGCCGCCCAGGATATCCTCATACCCTGGGCGTACGAGCTCTTCCTCTGCATTGAGGAAGCTTGTCAAGAGTCACACATCCATCACACGGAGTCAATAACCTCTCCTACTCTCACCTCAGTGGCTGTCGTCATCCTAGCAGTAGCAGCGTCTTCTGGCGCCTCCTCGTCTGGCAAGAAGAAGAAGAAGGGCAAGAAGGGCAAAGGGCCTCAGCAGCAGACTAGCGGATCAGGCAGTGCCTCCCTCATCTGCCACAAGTGTGGCCAGTTAAGACACGGGTGGTATTCATGTCCACTCCCGACCAACGAGGCTTCCATCATCGCCACCATGCGTTGCCAGCATGAGCGCCGCCTTGCCACTAGTGCCGTGACCGTTGCTGCTCATGCCGCATCTGCGCCGCTCGCGACGGTCCCATCACAGCCTCCTCCGCAACTGTTCGCGCCCGCTCCTCCGTCCCCGGCGCCTTCCTTTCCCTTCTTGGACTCCAGCGCCGTCACACCGTAGTCGGTCTACTCCATCGTACCCTCCGCCTGTGAGCGCCATCTGGAGAATTTCATTGCCTTCCAGTTCGATCTTCCTCGTCCTCCTCCCTAGGGGAGTACGAGTTGCGTAGTCGCTAGTTCCTCCCCACCCTACATGATAGAGTCGGTGCTACGATCATGTCTTATGTCTCTGTCTGCCCCGTCCTCTGCCATGCCTTGTCCTCCTACTCCTCTTCATGACGATGTTGCCTGGCTAGATGTTTGGCACTCCCGGTTCGCACCTCCTTCCACTTTGTCAGCGTCGCTCGCCCATTGCCATGTGACTGTCTGCGACCTGGCCACACCGGTCCAGGATCCGTCAGAGACCTGGATCATCGACTTTGGGGCGACGCATCACATGACAGCCTCGCGCGAGGCTTTCAATGTTCTTAGTCCCGTCACCGATGTCACCGGGGTTCGGACGGGCTCTGGTGAGGTATTACCCGTTCGTGGTGTTGGCGGCGTTCGTTTCCGTGGTCCAGCTAGTGATGTCTTCTTGACTGATGTTCTCTTCGTCGCTGGCCTTGAGCTCAGCCTCCAGTCTGTCACCGCCCTTGATCGCATGAGCATGGACGTTTTTCATTCATGTGGTATGGGCACTGTGTCATTGCATCTGTCCGGTCACATCGATTTACATGCCACCGCCCGTGGCAACTTGTGGCCCGTACCGCGCCTGTCCGCTTCTACCTCTGTCTCCTCCTCGTCGGCCGATATTGACCACGTGTGTGTTACCAGTACCCTGTCTCCGCAGCGCACGCGTCTCCTGCATCATCGCCTCTATCACGTCCACTCCGCTGCTGTTGACAACATGCTTTTCACACAACCAGCCACGGGCTTTGACTCAGCCTCCTTTCATCTGCTGTGTCCCACTGAGTTCATTGATTGTCGCAAGATGCACTGTTCCACCTACCCCCTGTCTGCCTCTCGAGTGTCCTCCTCGCTCGACCTGGTTCACTCTGATGTCATGGGTCTCCTCCCAACAGAGTCAGTCGACGAGCATGGTCGTTACGTCCTGACCCTTACAAACGACTATTCTCGCTATCACTGGGTCTTCTGCCTTCGGCAAAAGAGTGACGTTGCTCCCACCATTCGGGACTGGCTTGTCCGCGCTAAACGTGAGTGTGTCGTCCTCTCCGTCGCTTCCGTTTAGATCGTGGGGATGAGTTTCTGGGGGAGACCATACTCTTCCTCGCCTCCCGTGGTGTCCATCATGAGACATCGGCGCCTTACACGCTAGTCCAGAACGGCGTATCTGAGCAATGGAACCGCACCATGACCGACGTCGTCCCCACCATGTGGGTCGAATCCGGCATCTCTGACGGCTTCTACTTTGAGGCCATGACCTACATGACGTGGGTCTGGAACCGGATTCCCCACGGACCCATTCCTCGCCAGTCCATCCCATACCAGCACTGGTGTGGAGAATGCGTCGACCTGCGTCCGGCCCGTGTCTGGGGTTGCGTAGCCATCGTGTGGTTACCTGCCCCGCACGAGGGTGGCAAGATCGAGCCTCGCGGTCGTCCATGCACCTTCCTTAGCGTCTCACATCAGTCGAAGGCATGGTGCTTCTGGGATCCCACCCAATACTGCATCGTCGAGTCCCGCGATGCCCTCTTCTTTGAAGACCTGTTTCCCGGTGACCTCGTTCGCTCCGGTGCGTCGATGTTCCTCCCATCGCATGGAAGAATGGTGGATCCATCCTCTGTCCAGCCGCGTCCGGGCGTTCCATCGTCTGCACCCGCGGGTCCATCTTCACCAACTACCCCATCTGTGTCCGACAACCCCTCAGAGCCAGTTGTCCCGTCCGTGTCCGCCAGCCCCTCAGAGTCGACTACACCGTCCGTGTCCGCCAGCCCCTTAGGGCTGGCTGCCCTGTCCGTGTCCGCCAGTCCCTCACAGTCGGTTGTCCCATCTGTCTCCGCCAGCCCCTCAGGGCCAGCTGTCCCGTCTGTATCCACCAACCCATCAGGGTCGCCTGCCCCATCTGTGTCCGACAGCCCCTCATAGCCGGTCTGCCTCATCCATGCCCGCCAGCCCCTCGGGGCTGGCTGCCCCGTCCGTGTCCGCCAGCCCCTCACGGCCGGCTACCCCATTTGTGTCTGACAACTTCTCAGGGTCGGCTGCCCCATCTATGTCCGACATCCCCTCAGGGCCAGCTACCCCGTCTGTGTATACCAGCCCCTCAGAGCCGGCTGCCTCGTCCACGTCCGACAGTCCCTCAGGGCCGGCCGTCCCGTCCGTGTCTGCCAGTCCCTTAGGGTCGGCTGCCCCGTGCGCATCGGCATGCTACTCACGTGGTCCGGGTGGAAGCCTCAAGCCCGGGCCGACATTCAGCACTCAGGCCGCGTCCTCAAGTCCTCTCACTCCACGACCCCCTGTGATCCCACAAGGCTCCTCACCTTATGTCAGATCCACTCCCACGGTCGTGAGTGGGGACCCCGGAACCAAGGCACTCGGCTTGGTCACACTGTCAGTCATCGCCGATCTACATCCAGGGTTAGCTCTTGGCTATGCCTTACTCCATCATGAGCACCGTTATGCTATTGCGGCCACACTCACGCGGACGCACACGCCCTCACTATCCGCCCCATGGAGCGACCCGAGGACCCAGCCACCCTGCGTGAGGCTTGGGTGTCTCTCGAGGCTGCTCACTGGGAGGTTGCATGCCCCGACTAGCTTACTGCCATTCGGCAACATCACGTCTATGAGCTCGTCGACCTCCCCTCGAGCCGTAAGTCCATCGGTACCAAGTGGATTTTCCGGCAAAATTGGAAGCCACACGGGACCCTGGACAAGTACAAGGCCCGTCTCACAGCCAAGGGGTTTGTTCTGGTCCCTGGGATCGACTATGACTAGATCTTCACCCCAGTCAGTCGGTTCTCCACCAGTTGGGCATTGTTCAGCCTGGTTCCCCAACACGCTTAGGAGCTATATCAGATGGATGTGAGCAACGCCTTCCTCCATGGCTCACTAGAGGGTGACGAGCTCTATATGGTGTAGCCTCTAGGCTTCGACCACGGCTCCGGCAAGGTCTGGAAGCTACAGAAGGCCCTCTATGGGTTGAAGCAGTCACCGTGCTACTACAACTAGGAGATCAGTCGTACACTTCTTAGCGGCGGCCTCCTTCGCAGCTCTGCCGACCCCGCGCTATTCATCAGTCCGCAAGGTCGTACTTGTTGTTGTCCTGGTCTATGTCAGGAACCTGCTCATCACATCGCCGGTTGCAGCTGCCATCCAGCGGGTCAAGGACCTGCTGCACGCTGCCTACCTGATGAAGGACCTCGGGCCAGCACGAGTCTTTCTGGGCACGGAGCTTGAGCATGATCGCTCCGTGGGCATCCTACATGTCCATCAGGCCGCCTACGTCCAGACCCTGTCTGGGCACTTCACAGAGGACCTGTCCCTCGTGCCGAGAGCATCCTCACCCATGTCGCCCGATAGTCAGGCAATGCTCAAAAGTTCTGATCTAGCCGTGGTGGAGGAGCCCGTAGACGTGACTACGTATTTGGCCGTCATCGGATCACTGATGTTCCTGGCGACGACGACGCGTCCAAACATTGCGTTCGCCATCAACCTCCTCGCACAGTTCTCTTACGAGCCGCGTCACCTCCACTTTGAGGCCGTGATCCGAGTGTTGTGCTACGTCGTGTCTACCCACAACGAGGCCTCATGTTCCGTCAAAAGCCATCCGTTGTGGCGACGGGATACACTGACAGTGACTGGGCCGGCAGTCCGGACGGTAAGAGTCTTACTGGTTGGTTCTTCCTTGTTGGCGGAACACTTGTATCCTTGCGCAACGGCAAACAAGGCTGCATTGTGCGAAGCACTACTGAGGCTCAGTATGTGGCCCTTGGTTCTGGTGCGTGTGAGAGCGTGTGGCTACGCCACCTATTGTCTGAGTTGCGTCAGTCAATCTGTCCATCACGTTGCACTGAGACAATGAGAGTGTTATTCCCATTGCTGAAAATGACGGCGTGCACCACACTTGCACAAAGCTCATCAATGCCGAGTATCACTATAAATGGAAAGGCTATGCAGCAGGTTGGAGCAGCAGCGTTGTTGATGTAGCGTGCGGGCTTCCACGCTCGTTGCTTAAGTCAGCTGCCCCCTCAATCTGCTACTCAAGTGTCTAAGTCTGGAAGCTCTCGGTATGTCACTCATAAACGTGCGCGCCAGTGTTAGCGCTAGAAAGCAGCTGAAAACTGAAAGTGACTGATTATGAATGAAGAATGAGCAACAATGGGAGACCCCTCCAAGTTCTAGCTCCCCCCCCCGGCTCTATAGAACTTGTTACTCAGCTAACCAGCCAATCAGAAAATAGTCCTAGACGTATTTTCTGACAGGCAGGGTTTTCTCGGTGAGCCCTGCCAGACGGCCGACGGTCCAAAACCCGAAAACTGGACCATACCAAAATACCGACACTACGAACGCAGTCTGCGGTCAGAATCAGCTAGAAAAATAGCAGCAAAGAGTTATGGCTGCCCGAACCATGGCAGTGCCTACGACGGTCCATGATACCAAACAGTGCCACGGAACATGAGACATGGACCCTAGGCAAAGCATGACGCTGCAGACGCATGCAGACAGCATCTGCAATGACAGTGACCACCGGCGGCCCAACTGCCGAGGAGGCCTGCCGATGGAGCTGAGCGCGTCACCGGAGGGAGGAGGCTCCAGCGAACTGCGAGTAGGCCTCAGTGTGCGACGACTCCACCTGACAACACTCCAGCAGCGTCGAGTCTTGCCGTCAGTCATCTACACACCAATGTACACAAGCCAGGAGGACACAACAGAGCACAATGAGAGATGCGCAAAAACCCAACACTCTTCCATGACTGACAGGCGTAGTGTACATGGGCGGGCAGAGACACAGTCAACAGCCAGGCTCCTCGAAAGTACGCAGTGACACAGGCAGGGATAAAGAGAGCCACTCACGGACGCACGCCAACCAAACTCACAACCTTCTTCAACGAGTCGTGCTTCAGTGCCTTGGTCAAGAAGTCAACCAGCTACCGTGCTGTCTCAACCCACACAATGCTGATGTAGCCTCCATGCAACATCGAACGCACATAGTGATACTCAACGTTGATGTGCTTTGTACGTGTGTGATGCACACCGTTATTTTCGGTGATGGCCATGGCACTCTCATTATCACGATGCAACGTGATGGATGCGTCAGACAAACGCAACTCAGACAACAGACGACCAATCACACACTCTCACACGCACCTGAGCCAAGGGCCACGTACTCAGCCTCAACACTGTTGCGTGCAATGCACCCCTGCTTACCACTATGCCAGGACACAGCCGTGCCGCCGATCAAATAGATCTAGCCTGTACGACTCTTACCGTCCGGATAGCCGGTCCAGTCACTGTCGGTGTAGCCCACCACGACAACAGACGGCTGGCGGCGGAACATGAGACCTCGCCGAGGAGTCGAGATGACGTAGCGTAGTACTTGGATCGCAGCCTCAAAGTGGAGATGATGCGGCTCCTAAGAAAACTCTGCCAGGATGAACCGCGAGCGTGATCATAAGAGTGGACAGGGTCTGCACATAAGCAGCCTGGTGGACGTGCAGGATGCCCTAGGAGCGATCATGCTCGAGCTCCATGCCCAAGAAGACTCGGGCAGATCCGAGATCCTTCATCTGGTAGGCAGCGTGCAGCATGTCCTTGACACGCTGGATGGTAGCCATGTCACGCGACGCGATGAGGAGGTCGTCGACGTAGACCCGAACAACGGCGAAGGTCTGGCCTCGCGGGCTGACGAACAGTGTAGGGTCAGCGGTGGTACGCTGGAGGCCGCCGCGGAGGAGCGTGCTGTTGATCTCCTGGTTCCAGCACCGAGGTGTCTGCTTTAGGCCATAGAGGGCCTTTTGCAGCTGTTATACTATTACAGTGCCGTTGTCAAAGCCTGGAGACTACACCATGTAGAGCTCCTCACCCTCCAGTGAGCCATGGAGGAAATTGTTGCTCACGTCCATCTGATGCACCTCCAACCCATGCTAGGCAACCAAGCTGAAGAGCGCCCAGCTAGTGGAGAACCGGCCAACTGGGGTAAAGATCTGGTCGTAATCAATCCCAGGCAGCCGTGTACTTGTCCAAGGACCCGTCGGGCTTCCATTTGCGCCAAAAGAATCACTTGGCACCGATGGCCTTCCTACCTGGAGGGAGGTCCACGAGGTCATACACATGGTACTGCCGGATAGCAGCGTTCTCGTCGGCGTAGGCAACATCCTAGTGTGCGGCCTCAGGCGAGGCTCGAGCCTCGCGTAGGGTGGCTGGGTCTTCCAGACGTGCTGTGGAGCGAACTGAGAGAGTGTGTGCATCTCGAGCTCTAGGTGGGATGTGCGTGAGTGCAACCATGACAGCATGCCGATGCTCGTGATGGAGCATGGCGTAACCCAGTATGCAACCCGGATCAAGGTCTGCAATGAGGGCCGAAGTGGTCAGGCCGAGGACCTTGGTGCCAGGGTCCCCACTGACGACCGTGGGAGTGGAAGAGACGTCTAGAGCCACAGGGGGCCGAGGCGCCACGGGACGCGGTGCGGCGGTCTGCGCGCTCACTGACGGCTTGGGTCGGAGGGTGCCGCCTGGGCCACGTGTGTAGCGTGGGCCAACGAGGGCGGACGGGGCTACAGACCTGGAGGGACCAGCGGATGTGACTCGGGCTGCCGGCTCGGAGGGGCCAGCGGACGCGACTGGGGACGCCGGCCTGGAGGGGCCAGCGGGCACGACTGGGACTACCGGCCCGGAGGGGCCTACGGGCGCAACTGGGACGGCTGGCTTGGAGGGGCCAGTGGGTGCGGCTGAGGCTGTCAGTCCGAAGGTGCTAGCGGGCACGACTTGGGCGACCGGCCCAGAGGGACCAACAGACATGACTGGGGCTGCCGGCCCGGAGGGGCCAACAGGCGCAATTGGATCTGCCGACCAGAAGCGGCCAGCGGGTGCGACTGGGTCTGCCGGCCCGGAGGGACCAGTGGGTGCGACTGGGTCTGCCGGCCCGGAGGGGCCATCGGGTGCGACTAGGTCTGCCGGCCCGGAAGGGCCAGCGGGTGCGACTGGGTCTGCTGGCCTGGAGGGGCTAGCGAGTGCGACTAGGGCGGCTAGCTCAGTTGGACCCAGGGATGTGCCATCCGGAAGGGGCAGGATGGAGGACGGACTCACCACTCCTCCACGCGACGGGTGGGACACCGACGAGCAAGAGCGAACGAGATGGTGCGAAAACAGCTCCTTAAATAAGAGGGTATTGCGGGACTCGACAATGCAGTGCCGGGAGGGATCCCACAAGTGCTAAGCCTTGGATTGACGAGAGACACCGAGAAAGGTGCAAGGACGCCCGTGGGGGGTGAGCTTACCACCCTGTTGCGGGGCGGGCAACCACACGATGGCTACGTAGCCCCAGACGTGAGTAGGGCAGAGGTCGTCGCGTTGACCGCACAAGTGCTGGTACGGCGTGGACTGGCCGGGAAGGTTTCCGTGAGGAATCCAGTTCCAGACCCACGTCATGTAGGCCATGGCTTCAAAGTAGAAGCCATCGGAGAGGCCAGAGTCAACCCGCATGGTGTAGACGGCGTCGGCCATGGTACGGTTCCACCGCTCGGAGACGCCGTTCTGAGTGGGCTTGTAGGGCGATGACGTCTCGTGGTGGATACAACGGGAGGCGAGAAACATTGTGGTCTCGCCCATGTACTCACCACCACGATCGGAGCGAAAGCGGCAAAGAGATCGACCACATTCGTGCTCCGCAAGGACAAGCCAGTCCTGATTGTCACGGCCGACATCGCTCTTCTTTCGAAGGCAGAAGACTTAGCAGTAGCGAGAGCAGTCATCAGTGAGGGTGAGGACATAGCGGCCATGCTCTCCGACGGACTCGGTAGGGAGAGGACCCATGACATCGGAGTGGACCAGGTCGAGAGGGGCGGACGCACGGGAGGAGGACAGAGGGTATGTGCACCGGTGCATCTTGCCCTGAGCGCAATCAACGCACTCTTTGGGACATGGAAAAGGGGAAGTCTCAGGGTCAAGGCCCTTGGCCGGTTGGATGCAGAGCATTCTGTTGACGACAGTAGAGTGGGCGTGGCAAAGGTGGCGGTGCAAGAGACGGGTGTGCTGGGGAGAAAGCGTGCTGGTGACAAACACATGGCCTGTGGCGACCAACGGGGAGGGGATGGACGGAGAGGAGGACAGACAAGGCATGTGGCACAGGTTGCCACGGGCGGTGGAGTGAAGAACGACAAGACTGGACGGACACAACGACACACTGCCAATACCACGCGAATGCACAACACCCATGCTCATGCGGTCAAGGGCAGCAACGGACAGGAGGCTGAGCTCAAGACCGGGGATGAAACCGACATCAGTCACGAAGACATCACCGGCAGGACCACATAAACGAACGACACCGACGTCGTGGACAGGTAACACCTGGTCGGAGCCCGTCCGAACACCGGAGACATCGCCAACAGGACCAAGCATACTGAAGGCCTCACAAGACGCCGTTAAGTGATGCGTGGCCCCGGAGTCGATGATCCAGGTCTCGTCCGGGTCCTGGACCTGAGTCGCCAGATTGCTAATAGTCACATGGCTGCAAGCAAGAGACGCGGATGCGGTGGAAGGGGGCGCAAACCGAAACTGCCAATCATCAAGCCACGCGACGTCGTCACGGAAGGGGGGAGAGGAGACCACAGGAGGCGGCGGGACAAACGAGGAAGCAGGACACGACATTAGCTCAATCTCAGTCATGTAGGGTAAGGGGGATGAGCATGAGGTGACAGAACTTGCACTTCCTAAGGGGGGAGGGCGAGGCAGGCCGAGCTGAAGCACAATGAAATGCTCCAGCTGACGCTCACGCGTGGACGACCCGGAAGTGTAGACTGAGTGTGGAGTGATGGCACCTGAGCCCGGATAGAAGGAGGACTGCCCCGGTGAAGGGAACGGAGGCGCCGATGTCTGCGGATGATGTTGCTATGGAGCTGGCGTCTGCGGGACCAATATCGCGGTCGGAGGACTGGAGCTATAGGACGGGGTCAAAGCGTCGGAGGCGACGACAATGACGGCGGCAGAGGCGAGACGGCGCTCCTGCAAGCAGTGCATGGTGGTGATGATGCGCACCTCGTCCATCTGCAAAGCACGTGTACCATCCGTGCCCTGGCTGGCCATAGTTGTGGCAGACCGAGCCATTGCCACTGGACCCAGTCGGCTGCTGCTGTTGCTGCTACTACTGTCCCTTGCCCTTCTTGCTCCGTTTCTTCTTCTTCCCCGAAGACGAGGAGCTGGTGGAGGTAGCTACTGCGGGGAAAGCGACAGTAGGAGAGGCGAGGGCCTTTGTGTGCTGGAGGCGGGACTCCAGACGAGCTTCCTCAATCCAGAGGAAGAGCTCATATGCCCAGGGCATGAAGATGCCCTAGGCCGTCATGGTGGAGAGGAGATCCTGGGAATAGTGCACGAAGACGTCCGCTTACGCGTCGGTGGCCCCGTGCTTGATGGTGAGGAGCACGGCCAAGGGTGGATGGAGCGGAGGTGCCTAGGCGACGGAGGATGTCCTCAGCCTGCTGCGAGTAAGCGGTGACTATCTCGGACTCCCCCATGTGTAGGGAGTTGAACTCCCGCAGCAGACGGCTAGTCTCAGCCTCACTGGACAGGCGATGGGGACGAGTGAGGACGTGCCATGCGGTTGCAAGGTCTGGGGTGCCACCAGTGGTGAAGTCGCCAACAACGGGCTCTAAGGCAAAGCGGGAAGCCGTAGGAGCAATGGGAACAAGGGCGCATACAGCACAACCGGTGTCATACAGCTGGTCTGCCTGGGTGGAGTCGTACGGGAGGCTATAGTATGCCCACAGGCCCTCACCCTGCGTCCAGATGCGGAAGCTAAGCTCCCAGCTCTGGAACTGCTCGCCGACCTAAAGGGGCGAGCACTTATGGTTAATCACCCCAAAAAAATACATTCATCATAGAGTGTACATACTAAACGCATACCTTTGGAAGTTTCATGGTACCTTCATGGAAAATACAACACAACATAACTGATGATGTCTGTTCACGGACATGCAAGTGTATTTGAATGCTTGAAGACAGTAAACTTCGTAGAAGGTTTGGCACCAAAAAAATACATAACAAAATCCATGGTTAAGTGCTATATAGCCTCACTTACAGTTAGTTGTAAACGACATACATTTGTACTTATACATGAAAGGTGTCAGAACTACAAGGCGTGACAGTGCCTATTCCTGTACCCAAAACGAAAATGTTTCAGAATTCCCCCGAAGTCACAATCGAGGTATTTGGACATCATTTGTTTGATTTTCCGGTCTCCTGCTGGGCCCCGCGGTAGCGAGGCCCTGCAGGTTCCCATCTATCGTGGGGGGGGGGTCAGACCCTACATTCTAACCATTCGTAAAAGTCCACAAGTGTATAATCTTGTACGTTGCACGATACATGCCCCGTTTTTAGCTGAAATGCACTACGACGGTGGGGGGAGGGGGGGACGACGCGGTGGCCAATCCGACGTTGTCTTGATTCACTATCGGAAAACTCTCTCACAACAATCTATTTTCAACAATCGGCGCTGAGCACGCAAAAACTTTTCATCATACCCGTTTACAAAACCCCACTCGTTCGTTCGTGATCGTCGATATGCCTACATCGCGGTTGGCGAGTTTCGGCAAGAGATTATCCCCCAGTACATAAGTGTTTTTTTTTCATAACCACATAATCTGGATACACTGACCAGATACACTTCACAGATACACTCTAACCTTTTGGGGGGGGCAGCCGGAGATCAAGCCCCCTCCCCCCCCCCCCCAATCATCAAAGTGTATTGGGTGAATGTATATGGTGTGTGTATCAAAATACAAGTGATAGGCATGTAAGAAGATACAATACTGTACAATACATTCGTGAAAAAAAATACATGGTCACCACAATACACGCCCCGATACACAGTCCTAATACAATCGGTCATCGTGGGGGGGGGTGAGAATCCAGGCTACTGGTTGACCGTTTTGTCGTGTTCGTTGATGCGATCGAATGCGAATACATTAGTGGATTTTTTTCCCATTATCACACAAAATCAATACACTGTCCAGATACACTTAGCTAATACACTCGAACTATCTTGGGGGGGGGGGGACAAGCTTGGACTCCGGATGACCTCCCCCCCCCCCCAAATGGTAAGAGTGTATTAGGGAAGTGTATCTGGTCAGTGTATCCGGTCTACGTGATCCACCAAAAATAAAATACATTAATGTACATGATATCACTTATCGTCGATTACCGACAATCGACGGCGCTGGTCTGTCAAAAACCAATGGACTTCGAAGACACAAGTGTGTATTTTTTTGTCCATCCCACGAATAAAGATACACTGGCCAACTACACTCATCCAATACACTCTAGCCTTTTAGGGAGGGGGGTCGAGCGACGGGTCTGACGGGGAGGGGGATCGGTGCGTATTAGTTGTCATTCTACATCCGAAGTCGTTGATCTTCGATCATCGATCGTGATATATCAACGGTCGACGAGCAGACATACATTAGTGTACAGTATTTTATTCTCATCACATAAAAGAAATACACCCCCCAGCTACAATTCTCTAATACACTCTACCCTTTTGGGGGGGGGGATCGGATCCCGTGATGACTCCCCCCTCCCCCAAAAGTTAAGTTGTATTGGTGGAGTGTATAGATTCCATGTATCTCATGGACACGTAGAAAATTACACTAGTGTACAAGATACACTAGTGTACAGAAATAGTTGCACTACAATACACGCACCGGGTAAAATGATCGAATACAATCGAGGGTTTTGGATGGGGGGGGGACGAGTTCGGTAGTTTGTCGCGGATAGGAACACAATCGAGTAAAAGCAAAACTACTCTCAACATAAAATTAATTCTCGTTCGAGGTCACGAATAGAAAAGTAAACATCGTATTTACAAATAGGCCTATTTGTAAATACCACCCGGAATGTTTCAGGACATATATACGTCAATGGTACATTTCACCCACACTGTCATATCCTTTTCATCTGTTGTTGAATTATAACATGCAATTCCCAAGACACAGGTACCATGTCCATTTTTTTCCATGTGAACACAGGACGATTCACCATTAAGACAATTTCGAGGAAATTACCCAAATCTATGTACCTAATACACTGGATGTGGCGTGTATAAAATGGGGACGATTAACTATACCTCTGGACGAGGGCGGCGTCTCAAAGTCCTTTTGCCTGCGACCAGCACCCAGAGTGGGGCCAAGGACAGAGGTCACTGTCTGTCGCTGACGCTGAGTCTGCTGTTGTGCCAGGTACTGCATGACAGCGGACACATCGGGGTTGATGTGCCCAGGAGGAATGAATGGTCGTGGGACACTAGAGGGAGTCTGTGAGGCCAGGTGTTACAATGCTGCAAGTTGCTGCGTCAAGGCGGCGAGCTGTTGCTGAATGACAGCCATGGGATCAGGAGTGGCGACGACAATGCCTGTTGGCTGCTACTGTTGTAGCTGCTGCTGCTATTATTCCTACTCCTGTTGCTATTGCTGCTACTACTTCTGCTAGTGCAGCTGTTGCAGTTTCTGCAAGAAAGGGGGGGTACCCCCTGGGGGTCCCCCCAACGGAGGAGGACCCCTCCCCACTGGGGCTATTGGCCATGGTGGGTTTTGGTGCTTCCTCTCTTTGTTTTTTTTGTGATGCTGATGTCAATAGTGACGTCAGCCTAGGACAGCTGGGGTCAGCAGATGCTATCGCGTTATCTGTTGCTGCTGCTATAGAGTTTCTTCCCCCCCTTCCCCTTTTTTTTGTTTGTTGATGACGTCAATAGTGACGTCAGTAGCTGGATGCTGACATCAGCAGCGGCCGTTGTTGGGGTCGCTGCTGTTGCTATTGCTGTCGCTGCCGCTTCTTGTCGCTGCTACTACTGTTGCTATTGCTGCAGCTGCTGTTGTAGCTATTACTGCAGCTGCGACGACTGTTGTGGCAGCAGCAACTATTATTACTGTTGCTGCTACTGCTGATGCAACTACTGTTGTAGCTACTGCTGCTACTACTGCTGCTCCTACTACTGCTACCACAAAAAACTGTTGCATGCTGTCGCGGCTGCTGTGGCTGCTGCAGCAGCTATGACAACTGCTGCTGGGGTGGGGGCATTTCTTGTCTCCTTTTTTCTTTTCATCTGGCACAGCGAGCTTCGCTGCTCGTTGTGGGCAGCGGGCTGCAAGCAGCAAGCTCGCTGCTCACAGCCAATAGTCCGCTGCTCGTAGCGAGTAGCGGGCTAGCTGCTTGCAACCTGTCGCTCGCGGCGAGCAACGCGCTGCAAGCACCAGCATCTGCTTCTGGCTACTGTCGGCTGCTGCTTGCTACTACGGCTGCTGCAACTTGCTGCTGCTGCTGCTCGCTGCTGGTGTTGGTGCTCGCTGTTGCTGTTGCTGTTGCTGCTGCTCGCTGCCGTTGTTGCTGCTGATGCGAGCTACTATTGTTGGCCGCCGCTACTGCTCACTGTTGCGAACTATTGCTGCTACTGTGAGCTACTACGAGCTACTGCTACAACTGCCTACTGCTGTTGCTACGAGCTATTACAAGCTACTGCTGTTGCCGACTCCTACTGCTGTACACAACTGCTACTGGCTGTTGCTGCCACTACTCGCTGCAGTTGCCTACCGCTGCTGCTGTTGTAGGCTGCTGCTGCTGCTCGCTTGTGCCAGTCACTACACCTGGGTGGCATTGCCACGTGCATTGTCGCTCGCAAGTGTCGGACGCGGCCTTCCGCTCACCTCCTCGCGTCGCGCGTGGGGGTCACTGCTGCCGCAAAAAAATCTGACAGCATTTCCTCAAGCCCAGTGGCCGTGGGAAAAAATCTGACGCCCCCACCAGGCGGGTCAATGTTGTCGGGAAAAATTAGACAGAATTTCCCCTGCATTGGCACGTATGGGGACTGCCGGCATTCTCTGGAACCTGTACGCCAATCTTCTGCTACTGCTGCTACGCTCTGGCTCTAATACTAAAATGGAAAGGCTATGCAGCACGTTGGGGTTGCAGCGTTGTTGATGCAACGTGTGGGCTTCCACGCTCATTGCTTAAGTCTGCTGCCCCCTTAGTCTGCTACTCTAGAGGTTAAGTCTAGGAGCTCTTGGTTTGTTACTCATAAATGCGCGCGCCAGTGTTAGCGCCAGAAAGCACCTGAAAACTGAAAGTGACTAATTAGGAATGAAGAATGAGCAACAATAGGAGACCCCTCCAAGTTCTAGCTCCCTCCCAGCTCTGTAGAACTTGTTACTCAGCTAACCAGCCAATCAAAAAATAGTCCTAGACCTATTTTCTGGCAGGTAGGGTTTTCTCGGTGAGTCGTGCCAAACGACCGACAGCCCAAAACCCGGGCGTCGTCTGTTTTGCCTGAAATCTGGACCATACCAAAATACCGACGCTGTGAACGTAGTCGTGCGGTCAGAATCAGCTAGAAAAATAGTAATAAAGAGTTATGGCTGCCCGAACCCAGGCAGTGCCTACGATGGTTCATGATGCCAAACAATTCCACGCAACATGAGACATGGACCCTAGGCAGAGCATGACGCTGCAGACGCATGCAGACAGTATCTGCAGTGATAGTGACCGCCGGCGGCCCAACCGCCGAGGAGGCTTGCCGATGGAGCTGAGCGCGTTGTCGGAGGGAGGAGGCTCCAGCGAACTGCGAGTAGGCCTCAGCGTGCGTCGGCTCCACCTGACGACACTCCAGCAGTGTCGATTCTCGTCGTCAGTCATCTGCACGGCGATGTACATAAGCGGGGAGGACACAACAGAGCACAATGAGAGATGCGCAAAAACCAACAACTATGTGCGTTCATTGTTGCATGACAACAGCATCAGCATTGTGTGGGTAGAGACAGAAGAACTTCCTGGAACCTTCCTAACCGCTTGCCACTTAACTAAGCGTCAGCGCTCAGTCAGTGTGTGACGACAGTCACAAGTCATGCACGAAATTGCAAGGGTCTGAGTAGGGACACGTGCAGAGTGTCAGGAAGCTCAATATGAATATAATTGCAGAGAGAGAATGACAACTGAGCAACAATCAGCCTAAATAGTTGCTGGCCGCCTAGAGTCGCTAGAGGCGGCAGTATTTTCGTACCTGCTCAAACTGGCCTAAAATCACAGTTTTGGCCGTAACTCCCTGCTCAGGTGTCAGAATCACGCGCTGTCTGCACCAGAACGTGCAGAACGATGAGCTCTACGCAACGGACCCACGCATGGTGGGTTTGCATCATCCAGACACGAATAGCAAGCAAAACAAGGGAATCGGCCAAAATGGCCTGTCCACCGAGAAAACTCTAGAGCACTCTGAACTGCACTGAGAGCACCCATAAATGTACGAGTGCAGTACCGAGACGTCAGCGTGTGCTTTCCACGACAGGAAGCACACCAAAGTCGCA
>SZWC01000693.1:193566-227739 GCA_023375785.1 Penium margaritaceum | reverse complement strand
TGTGTGTGTGTGTGTGTGTGTGTGTGTGTGTGTGTGCACGCGCGTGCGTGTGTGTTGTGTGTTTGGCTACAGCCAACAGTGCCGCCAGCACACCTGACAGTCTGGGCACGCAAAATGCCGCCGAGGCTGTTGTTGCCATTGGCGTGGGCAACAACGCTGGACCGCCCGCCGGGTGTGGAGGGACCGCCGCCTCCCTCTACCAACGGCGTCGCCGCCGTGGCCGCCTCCTCATCTCCCCCTTTTTGTGGGGGCTCCTCTGAATGCCTGCAGGCCGGATCGCACATCAACATCGCACATGAACGTTGCACGTCATCCTCGCATGTCAATGCCTAGTGCGCTGCCAGTGGGTAGGGCGGTGTTGAATTCCACGCTTGCGCACCCAAGTCCTTAACTTCACGTCCTGATACCGGAGGATGTAGGTAGCTCATACAATTCCTTCACTGCACCGCTTTGCTTCACCGACGACGGCCATCCCATGCAACAAACAATCGCCCAGCAGAACATGCAACACGCAACACGCAGAAGACCGAGCGGCCTTCAGGGTGCTCCAGGAGAAATAGCTTCTACCAGAAATCGACTCTAAGAAACTCCGCCCATCCCGTCCAACACAAATAGCCTCCCACTGACTCTGTGACGCAAACAAGGGAAGATAAGGGGAAGGGAGAAGGGCGTACGTCCATGGGCAAGGCAGGGCTATGGGAGGCAAAGCAGTCACTTCACTGCCATTGGCTGGATGCTTACGCTTTGGCCCTGCTCTGCTTGCGGAACTCTAGGTACTCAGAGTAGACCCAGTATGTGAGAAGCTGGATGTAGCCCAGTAGGCATGCCACCTGCATTAAAAATTAAAAAAAACGGACACCCATTAGCCTCCTATGAACAGAGAAGAGAGGGGTGTGGGCAGGAGGGAGGAGGGTGAGGAGGGCTGCACCAAAAATCCCGCCGGTGTGAGTCTGCTGCCCGCGATCAGCATTAAAGAACAACAAATCCCCNAGGCAGGGCTATGGGAGGCAAAGCAGTCACTTCACTGCCATTGGCTGGATGCTTACGCTTTGGCCCTGCTCTGCTTGCGGAACTCTAGGTACTCAGAGTAGACCCAGTATGTGAGAAGCTGGATGTAGCCCAGTAGGCATGCCACCTGCATTAAAAATTAAAAAAAACGGACACCCATTAGCCTCCTATGAACAGAGAAGAGAGGGGTGTGGGCAGGAGGGAGGAGGGTGAGGAGGACTGCACCAAAAATCCCGCCGGTGTGAGTCTGCTGCCTGCGATCAGCAATAAAGAACAACACATCCCGCTGATGTGACCCAAACAGCAGCTTGCCAGGCATGGCATTCCCCATTCCCCATCCCGTCAGTACGCCCTTGCTGGTTCAACAAAAATCTCCACAATGCGCAGTGCAGAGTGGCAAGCTGCGCAAAAGACAGCCGAGCTAAGACCACTGTCATTCTCAGCGCCCGCTCGCACACACCGGCGGCACCCTCCCCGCCTGCTGCATCCTTCCCAGCCTAATCAAGAGAGTTGCTGCGGCTCACGTTCGACGCGATGAGACACCATCCACCTGTACAACAGATCCAACTGCTTAGGTTCTGGGCGGAGGGAAGGAAGGAAGGAATCCACACTTAAGGGAAGCGTGGAGGCAACAGGAACCGAGTGCTGTGAAATGAGAGCCTCAATCGAACGTGGGCCCTTCGCCTGAACAGCACCAATAGCTTCAGCACTGGGACCGCGAGCATTTAGATGGAACCGGCCGTGAAGGGCACCAATAGCTTCAGTTCGTAACCCCCAAGGAAAGTCCCCTTCACACAATCAGTGTGGCAGCCAAGAACGGCCGTGAGACAAACAAACGAAGGCACAAAATCTTCGTAGCCACGAATCCAAAAACCAGAAATCTCACAAAACCAATGCTGATTTGCTCCACGCTTGCCCGAGCCGTCGCACCCTCATGTCCACATGTGGGTGGGACGAGGTGCGACACACGATTGCTCTGGCATGATCTGCGGCCGCCGGGGTGGATAAAAGCTCCTCGAAGTGGACCTCTCTGATCCTAAGCCCGTGCCGGATCGAGCGGAAGGAAAGAGACTGACAATCGCAAGGACTAGAGGGCCTGTCTTGGGTTCAAATGGCTCGTGAAGCGCGGAGATCTTTGTCTCGAGGCACACGTTGGGTCTTTTGACGCGAGCGATGGTCTTTTGCTGCATGTGACCGCCTTCGGTCGGCAACGCGCGTCGAATCCCAGCTATGTTGTACGTCATCGCGTCAAACTGCTTCAAGATTGCCCCAGCATCGGGAACCTAGGGGCTAATCTGTTGAGCGTGCATGCTCGTAATCGACTTCCCTCTGCTCCTCTTCGTGCACGCGTGTCTGCCACTTCGTGGGCAAGGATGTGGGTCTGTTTGATGCGGCAGGAGAAGATCGCCAGACATCCTCGCACACCCCACCACTGCATGAGCTCATGGCGACAGTGTGTTGGTCCACACGGCCAAGTAAGGTGTGACCGCGTTTGGTTCAACGAGGCAGCTACATTTCCACTTTTCCACTTTCAGACCACCCGTGGCCTGCCGGCATGCGCAGCGTTTGCGTGGGGGGAAGAGTAGCGCAGGCTGCAGCACTTGCGAGGATGGGATTTAGCTTGAGATCCAGAAAGGCAGAAGCGGATTCGCACAGGCAGCGGCGGCGGCAGCAGCAGCAGCAGCACGCGGACAATGTCAAGGCTGCGAGGGCAGGAACGTAGGGGACAGTAGCCGCGGATGCAGCAAACGATCTCAGTTAGAACAGTGTGGCTGCATCTGCTGCTGGAAGGACGCGAGCTTAGCTGGCAAAGGGCTGGAAAGTTTCCTCCTGCGGAGACTCACCTGCGCGGTGGTGAGAGGCTGCAGTAGCTTCATGGCGTCGAGCTGACTACCCTCGGCTCCACCTCCCAGTCGCAGCTGCTGCTGGAGATAGTCACTGCCGATGACGCAAATTCCCGCCCGAAAACTGGCCTGGACGAGCTAACACTTCCTGATGCGAGGCACGCGCACGCTGCCCCGCCAAAGCTTGTTCTATCAGCCCGTGAGACAAGCGCAATGTCGGACGGAGACCTCCGGTAGATGGTGCAGTGGCTGGTGTGACGCCCAAAGACGCTCGAAGACGAGAAGCACATTGACCTCAGAAGCAACTTGGTGGACCCCAGTCTGACCGACCACCAACTCGTTCCAATTAAGACGTTACGCGGGACGCGATACAAAAGAAAAACAGGACTGCCCTAAAACTGTCTCAACATTCCGCGAAACAAACATAACATTGAAGGCCTTCCCACCAAACGATGCGGAGCTCCTCACCAAACATTTTAGACCATCGGTAGGTGCGGCTTCTCCTTCAATGGAAAACCATTGGAAAAGCATTCCTTCCTATCGGATGCATTTGACAATTGCTTCCAAATGGAAATGCATTGGGAAAGCAATTGTCAAAAAACTACGTGCACTCCTTCCTAACGGATGCACATATGACATGGTTCCACCCGACAAATCCAACATGTTTGAATAGTAGTGACTCTTGAACAGAACAAATATTCCACCAGAACTTTACTGCCAAGTTACACATTTTCAAGAAAATTCTACCATATTACGATGGTTCAAAACAAACCCAAAATCATACGTACTAACACAAAACCACTTATCATTTGGAAAATGAATTCAACCTATGCAGACAATCCAACAAAATATCCTTTTAATATTCAAATGATAGTCTACTCCAGACTTTGAGAAAAGGAAACAAGTAAACAAAACTCATGCAAATTTATCACATTCTTCTCAAAAAAGGCGTCTCTTACACAAAAAAAGTTGCTCAAGGACACCGATATGGCAAAAACAACCATGAAGACAAACAAAAGCAACAATAACTACCAAAATGATCAAATCACAGTTATGAGGGAAAATGAAAAATAAAATCTTCTTAATGATCCTCTCAAACAACATAAAACTCTTGAAACACATTAAGTTTCTCAAACCCCTTTCTTAACAACTATCCACAAACAATAATCCATGACTTTGACCATTGAAAATGAATCTAAAACAAATTCAACATGACCTCTTCTAAGTGTACAAAATCCAATAATCATATCACTTTATTTTCGAAACATAAGAATAAATTTCCTTTTTGGGTCGCTTAATCGGGACACCAATCATCCCAGAAATTACATTTCCATGGATAACCACATTACCCATCTAAAATTGACTCGTCTCCTAGCATGCCACATCATCCTAACCTTAACTAAAAAGCAATGCTCACATAACGTAACCTTGAAAGTAAGTAGTCTATACCTGCAAATTGGTGTCAAGCACTTACACAAAAAAAACCATCTAACATAAAACAACCCTTCCTTGTGGATGTATGGTGTAATGATTTCCCTCACAAGGAAGAATCACCACTAAAACCTGTAACTACCGAATCAACATCAAAAAATAATCATTTGCTTGCATCATGTGAGCACCGTCAAACGTAAAAGGCCCCATGTAATCACTAAAGTCAAACTTAGAATAAAAATAATATCAAAGTTTTTTCCTTGATATGTGCATGAAATCTACGTAATAGTCAGAGACAAATGACCATGTAAGAAGAAGAATTGTTCAACGTACTCATTTCTTTTATTGGACAGGTAAACTTTTATGAAATATTTTTATTTAATAATTCTAAGGTTTTGGATTTCTTGAAGTATCCTTGCAAACATTTCCATCTGATTACGTTTATGCATCAATCTCACATCAAATCCCAAGTGGATTCTTGCCTTTTTTAACATAGTGGATGCAATTTATTATTCTTGAACAATTCCTATATTGCGTTACAAATGAAAATATGCACAAATATTTATCACATCTATTTCCAAAAGGATACCTTGGAAATTCCAAACAACTTCATTCCATGATGTGCTTGATATTTGTTTACATAATACAAAGTTAAAACAAATACAGTCAATGTATTCCTCTTGCATCTGATCTCATAGGGTTTTTTTCAAAAACATTAAAGTCTATGCTCCATATCTAATAATTGAACGCTTTTTGGATCAACTTTTTGGCTGTTTTTGTGGCTCTTCATGAATCGTTTCATTTTTGTCCCATTCATGCACGTTTATTATGCATACTCATGTCTTTACCCTTTAATTAATTTTATTCTTACTTGTTCACAAACCAAACATGACTTACGACTTGTTTAACATTAGAATCTTAAAACATACAAATAATTAAGGGCTTTTTATGTGTTTAAATTCATGGATTGGCTTTGATTTTCCACTTTCAATAATTGATGGAGATTATATTCATTCCATATAATGCTTTTTGGCTCATTTAGCTCTATAATAAACACACCATATGACCATGAGAATAGGTTGATACTCATATTTCCATCTCTTTATGTATATGTTGCCTAGTTTTCATCCATAAATGATCTTATTGTCATACTCTTTTTAATAAATGAAAGTTTTAATTACTTTCTACCAAATAATAATTTCATTCTTCCACATATTTTGCATTACATAATATGTAAGGGGAAATAAAAGGTTAACTTAAATTGGGTTCTTGTCCCCTTTAAATAAAATAACCTAAAATCTTCAATTCAAAATTTACGCACTACTTTCATACATTTCCTAATATTCACACAAACTGTTCCTTTCTTACATCGTTCCAAGTGGATTTGGTCCAGTTTCCCTCATCTTGAGTTTTTATTCGTTTTTCATCCTTTTTGTTTATTGAAGAATAATTCATTAAAATGTGTTGTAGTGTTGGAAAACATAGTTGCATTCCACACTTTTTAGTGAAAAAATAACTAGATCTTGTTTGTCTTATAACCAAGCATAATTCTATCCTAATTTGGATGATATCACAAGCAATCATAAACATTTCTAGAAATTTTCCATAAAATCCTTATCTATAATGTTCCATAGCACATGCGCATTCATTAGTTCTTTCTAATTCTTCAAGTCATGTTACTGACTTAAGATTTGATAAATCTATGATGGAGATTCCAAGGGAGGTGTGACTACCTAATGTTTATCACCTATGCTTGACAACTCATCGAAGGTCTCAAACAAGGCACTTAGGAGGTTACAAAGTTACAATACATGCTTAAGCGATGTCACTTAGCTACAACACAACCTTGTTGGTAAATTGGTCCATCTTCAACGCATCTTTCAATAGTGGAGGAAACTTTCCTGTATCAACATATTCAACTAGAGTGGATGAAGTCCATTCGGATAGCAATGAACCAGAAGAAGTAATTTAGGGCCTCATAACTGCCATATGACTACTTGTGTATTCTCAAGCATATGAGCGGCAGCTACTACCACTTCATGTGCAAAATCCACCCTTTTGACTTTCAAATCTTGTAAGAGTTTTCCTCCCTCGACTTAGTGGGTTTGAAAACACTACCAGCTTGGCAGAGAGGCACACTGAATTCTAGTAGGCTTGTCTTTATACAAGACACGTAAAGACTCTTGCTAGAACATTCATAACCTAAGAAGACTTTGTTCACAGCTTCAACCAAGAACAACTTCACAGTTTTTTTGTATACATATCCTATTTTGAGATTGATAAATTCTCCTCTTCTACATGTACTTTTGTATTTTTTGATAAGCATTAAAACTCCAACAAAAAGGTCCAAGCTTTTACATTTTTAATTTTATAATATGTACATGTCTATCCAAGGACGTTTTGGTTCTACCATAACAACAAGGCCTACTAGACCTTTCTAGTTGGCACGTTAAAGTATAGCATGGTATGAAAGCCACTTAATGATTTCATTTAGTAGAACAAAAGAAGCATGGTAACAATACTAGTTGGTGGAGACGCTCTCCAAATTCTTGATACAAAGACGTTGCAGCGAGTTTGGTTGTTATGTCTATCTTGTAGTTCTGCCTGTAAATTCTACAACCATAAAGGTTCCAATGATTGTCATGGAACCTGTAAATCAAGGGGGAGGTCCTCCTCCCATTGAATATAAATACATTCTACATGGTTTGCACAATGGTAAAAAGAGTGGATGCCATCTAGTACATCACACAAAACAACAACCAGTAGAAGCACAATGCTTGGCCGAGGAAGCGTACAGGATTACCAGAGCAGAAAGCATCACTCCGACAAGTTCTGGAGTAGGATTAAGAGGCAATGGGAAAGCAACTTGAAACACAAGAGCTCTGTCGATGGTAAGAGAAACTTACACATGCAAATCAATCATCACTCACATAATAATCACACATTTTGCATGTGTTATTAGCAACACATGGTGTAGAACTCGAATAATATATATCGTTGTTTGAACAACAATGAACACATGTACACCTGATGTAACAACAACAACAACTACTATGACAACTTTAAAGACTAATGTACTTTGAATAGCCATCATGAGTATCATCTACCCATCTGTGTCAAGGGAATCCTCTATCAGTCTTACAACTAAGTAAACCTGAGAAAATGTAACCTAGGGCACCTACAAGTGGAAGACCGCCACAAACCATTATTGCACAATCTTAAGAGATGTTGGAAATACCACCTCTGGCATCATACCAGCAAGGTCAACTCACATCTATGCCGTAGACTTATGTGACTAGGCTTGGAAAATGTACAGGAACGCCTTACATCTATCCAACTCAACTACTATTCATGTAGAATATCACGATACCTACCAAAAAATATCGAGCAAAAAAAAACCCTTTCCATTGTCTGGCAATCATATAACTTGCATCAACAGCTTCCTTGGAATAACAAAAGATCAAAATCATCAAGTCAAACAAAGAAACCTTCCCACATAAGGCGCTCAACTTCAAGCAAGTTGCTGAAATTCATTGCCTATGGGATATCTACAACAGGCACCAGTGAATGCCACCATAGAGATATTCACCATGAGAAGTGTCTGAATTCGACTAATTTGCCAATATTTTGTTCGTAGTGCTAGAAAACCAACTCGCTCCTAGCATCAAAGAAGCAATTTGGAAATGTGAGGGGTTGGCTGGACCAACTCATCGTGCTTGTTCTCATTTACTCAAGAGTGACATGTCCAGAGACACCGCCGTGAATTCTCACCTCATAAGGCCGTTGGGGCTGCAAATAATCACAGGCAATAACATAAAGAGGGTTGGTACCTCTACTTTGTTATCTTTATATCCAGTAGCATCTTAGTTTCAATTATTGCCATTATCTAAGCAAAGTTAGCCTTCTAACTTTGCAACCAGTTTTAGAACCTACCAAAGTTCTCCCCTGTCAACACGTAGAGCCTGGAAACAATTCAATCTCGGCCAATAGGCCAACTCACTTCTTGAATGCCTACTTTCATGCACGATACAACGAGAATATTACTACAAGACACGGATCATAATGAGGTGTTGCGCCTAGCTTGGCCCAATAACAAAATGACAGCTTTGTAATATATAAATGCTACTATGAAACTAGTACACAGTAGTGCTCACCATTTGCTTTTGTATTCTCAAAAAAACATTCAAATTTTAACAAACAAATCCAAGCTTACACACTTTGCTTTTTACAATATGTGCATGGCTAAATTTGCAAACCAGGGTCCTACTACGAAAACAAGGCCTACTAAGCCTGGTGGAACATGTAGAAATTCAACATAAATGGAAAGACACATGCACGTTGCGAATTTCAACTCATATCCATTTGAAAGATGAATGCTAATGATTTGCACTTGACCTCGAGATTTTGGTGATCATCTTTATTTTATCTTGAATGTGTTTTATCACATGTGATGCATTGCTTCATGGATGTACCGTGTTCTCGCACTATTTCTATTTAAATAATGTTTAGAATAAAAATGAATGTGCCATTGTCTTTGTATATGTGTCTATTATTCTAACATCCCATATTCACATGTATCATTTCATGCTTTATTCTATAGATCGTTTTAACCATAATGTGATATTTCTTTACGTTCCATGGAAAGGGAGTGGAATTTCCACCTTCAAAACTACTTTGAGTACAGATATATTTCTTCTTCTTCAAAATGTTACTACACACTTGAAAAATACTACACACGTCATGAATGGATTTCTGTGTTTATTGTAAGATTAGTTTATGAACATTAACCTAGAGTGATTATGTATTTGTCTTACAAATAATTTCCATATTTTTGTGGGAAACCTTCTTGGCACTTAATTGTGTGAGTGGGTATGAAATTCTTCTTGATCAATCTTCTTGTTTTCTTCTTTCTTACTTACTTGTTTGGTATGTGATTCTCCAATGTTTCCGGATTCTTCCACTTTTTGCATCTTTATTTTCCTCTTTAGATGTTGCACACGTGTTTCCTTGTAAAGGATGATTTTTTGGTGAAGAGTTGTATTAGAGATGTAGTAGGTTTGCATGGAATGCATAAGATGCATTGTTTTTAGCCTTCATCTTCGGCACAAGTGTCACTAAGCGGGTCTAAGATATGTCATCGTTGTATTTTATTCATGGTTGAACCAGTGAATCTTGACCTTTCTGTATTTAAAACACTGCTAGCCTCACGTTTTATTTGGTAATACCTTATTAACATTCTTACTGATAGTTCTTACCCGTCGTGTAAAGGTACGGTTTGGATTGTTTAGCTCACTACACGTGCTTTAAGGTTGATCATGCACTCTATTGCAAAGTTTCGTCGCATCAATGGTACTTGGCTGGATAGGGATAGCGGACCTTTGCAAATTGAGTGTCACATGTCCAGAGTTGTTTGTTTGGAAAGTTTTATGGCTTGTGCGGTGGAAGCAATCTATAAATCTTTTGGGGCTATTTTAGGCAAACGTTTACGAATGTCATTACTTTTAAGGTGAAATTGCGGATTGCCTTAGTTGAATCAGGAAAACGGGATCAAATGCCATTGCATTGCGATGTGTTTTTTGGGTATCTGGTCTCTTTAGAGGTTTTAGACAAACGTCTTGCACTAGTGATTTGTTTTGGGATGCTTATGTCTGCATTCTTTATGGTAACCTCCTTGGCCCAGCATAGTAGGGTTTGGGAGGATCCCAAACCTTGATAAAACGAAGAAGCCCTGAATGTTAAGATTGGGCTTTGGAAGCTACTTTTTGTCAAAGTTCTCGCGAGCAAACCTGGTTATGAGTTGAAAATACTAAAAGTCAACGTCGTGATATGAAATGACAACATTCCGGTTAGTATTTGGCATTACTTTGTAATGCCGCGTTGGTGGCAGTTTCCCCCGATATCTTCGCCGCCTTCCATGTTGACTTGCCTTTCTGAACTTTAGAACAAGCTTTTCGGTCCATCTGGTCTTTTCGGACTTGTCCCCCAAGCGTCGATGGTCGCACAACTAGAGCGCTGGAAGGGCGTAGACGAGCGAACACAGAGTAGCCAGACAGTCACTGGACATAGTACTCACTCGACGCATTTGCCGCATGTTGTCTTCGATGACAAACATTTCAACCACCCGCGTATTGATCCGCTATTTCCCGTGGATAATTTGTCCTCCCACGAGTCCATCTTTCCCGGCTGGAGAGCAGTCCGAAGGTCTACCTTCAGTCCGGCTCCGATAGACTTGTCCCCATGAAATCCGCGATACTGAAACCTTTCGACGGTCCAGATCGGAGACGAGTTCAGATGATGCCTGCGATCACGGCAAAGTGCTTGCGAACCTGCGCGGGTGAACGAAAGTGGGTATCACCAATTCCCATCTGTGTGCTGAAACTCAGCGACGTGCAACATTCGAGGACGGCAACTGCGACGGCATCCGTAGGCTCCATCTACGCCCGTCCCCACGTGTTACTGTGGGCAGCAAACCCTGCCGGCCAAACCGTGACCGTTTCTTTACATGCCTGCTATCCGAACCGTGTGGACAAAACTCCCAGCAATCTCGACGTCAATCTCAACGGCCGCCGATAATCTGGACACCCACACCGGCGAGTACCTGGCGGCAAATGGGGGAACCCCTGCGTCTCGGGATTACGAAGATGCAACCACACACCAAACATGCCTCGCACCAACGAACCTCCAGAAATGTTTCCACCTACCGACCACAGGAGTTCTGGGCAGATTCCGCGGCGGCATCGAAGTTATAATGGATAGTGAACACTATCTTCCGAAACTTTTCCTTTACCCGGCCAACCCAACAGGCAAACTTTTATGACGCAATGACCTGACCATTCGCAACCATGTCCTATGACGAGGTATACATGAGGGTACTAGGAGAGCCATTTTTAATTTCAAAATATGCACAAAAAGAACCTTAATAGATAAAAAACTAATTTATCCGCACACAAATCACGCAAGGGCCAAACTCTGAAGTGACGTGAACGTCTCCCTCCGCAACCAAAGCTTTGGAGAGGAAATACCGTTCTGGAACAATAAATTCATGCCATAGATATGAAATATATTAAAATTAAAACTAGATATGGAAAGAACAAATTAAACAGGTCCCTTCAATTAGCAATAGTCAAAGTCTCTCTTTTTACGTTGTCAACAAGGGATGGACAAACGGCTGTTCATTTCAGAAAGCATGGACGTCCCATATCGCCCACGCGTCAAAATGGCCGACCTGTACTTTGTCATGGCTTGTAAAATCCGATAATGTACCCGAGTTTGACCCTCCGACAGGTTAGGCATCGAATAGACCAATTCCTTTGTGACCTTTCATCTACCCGCCACCTCCCACGCGGACAATGTACAAAACAGGACTACCTGACCAGATTACCATGTGCCATACTGTAGCGAGTTTCATTGAATCCTTAACTGCCTGTGCTAAACCCCGGTGTTTTCAAGGTCTTGGTCCCTCAACCCATCCCATTCACCCGCCCACGTGCAAAGGACCCCCGCTCAAGCCACGTGGCATCTGCCGCGCGTTACACGAACTGATTTTCAGAAGGCATACTAGGCATCACACGCAACAAATCTTACGCATAAGATTCGCGGCCACAAATGAGACTTTAGGTGCTTCGGCTAAATTCAGGATAAAAAGGGGGGCGTCCATTGTCACCAGCTCAACAAGGGGGGCGCGACAAATGTCTGGAAAACAAGGTCACGCGACATTAATGTAGGCCACGATTGGATTTTACAGTGAATATACGTCGTGGTTATCCGTCTTGTGTGTGTTTGATCTTCATTGTACCACCATTCACTCTCAATTGGCGTGTCATGACCCAACGCCCTACGGCTGGGTGAAAGCCGCCGATGAACGTTGCAATCACGACACATGCACACCCATTTCTTCAAACCTCGGGCCGTGTGTTGCTGTTTTTGTGAGCCTTTGGCGATGTCGACACAACCATTTGGCTATTGGCGTCTTCGGCGTGAATTATTTGCTAAAGTTTGTCCAGCCTACACACTACATGAAAACTAACGGTGACTCATTGTTTGTGCTGAAAAGCGTCATTCGACAAGTGTATTTGGCATTGAGACGTGGTAGTCACATTGTTTTACAAGCAGCGCATAAATGGACAACAGGCTCATTTTCCCAATGTGACTAGGCATTGCGGTGGACGCACCGATCATGTCAAAGATGTGAGTGCATCGTTGATTATCCAACGGTGCCCTCACCAGTGCCGGCCTTGTGTAGTTATTGGCAATGGCGAGGCACGTGAAGGATGCCTCATCGATCATGCCAACGGTCCACGTCTTGCTAAGTTTTGCGCTACGGACAGCTACAACGTGTCAAGCACGTTTCAGTGGCCCTACTAAGTTCATGTCCATATGTTCATTTTTTACGAGCGGAGCTTACTTTCTCAGTGACAATGTACCATGGTGGCAAGAAGGGTCTCGCGGACAACACCATTCGACGCGATGAGTTGTCCCAATGTGAATGCCATGCTGCCACCTCTTCAATCAAGGATGTTGTGGTCTCTTCCTTGCTCGACATGTCGTGCATGATGATTAGGCTTCAACATGCGCGCAAGTATTGAGATTGGATGCATATGTTGTATCCAGCATGCATAGTCATTGCCATCGTGCCCCATTCCTCCCACGACGGCGGGATTCGTGCATTTGCGTGCATCTCTGCCAGCAGTTGAGACCATTCATGTTGTCCTGAGAGTACACCCACTCGCTTCTCCAACACTTGGTCGTCTGACCACATTACACCAGTCCACAACCGCTCAGATGTCAACCCCAATTTGAGCTTGGAGGGGGATATGGTCCATCTCAACACGCTACATGAGTGGCCTCCCCGAGGATGTCCCGGAGCCACTTGTTTCCACTGTCCGATGAGCCGCGGGCCAATGTAAATGCCATGGCAGAGGCGTGAGCCGATGAATAATTAGAGGCGGACCTTGATAGAGACCAAGAGGAGCACGTTGCTCCTCGTTCCCTAGACGGGCAACACGAGGCCATTTGTAAGAGCCTCTCACATAGTCCGGTGCCACTACGCACCACGTGTAGACATGGTTGGTATAATCTTGCGGTGTCACGGTCCGCACGAACGTCGATCTTGGCAGTTCCTTAGAAGAATTAAAGTCTTTGTATAGCATATCATGTTTGCTACACTCCCCTCAGCCCGGTGAGCTTACAATCTCAATTCCATTCCTTCGTGTCCTTGGTTTTTGTTGCATGACCACATATGTATGTGCACACTACATTGTAGCTGACTCCGACGGTAAGCATACTAAGGCCATCATTGGAAAGAGTGGGGCAGGGTCTGTAGGTGTAAACCTTCTATCCTACATGGCGCATTGTAAATATACCTTCAGATACATTTTGTATACAAAATAACGTGGCTACAATGGGAGATGGTTGGGATGGGTCGTATTTTCATGTGGCATGGAAACTAGAGGCCCAAAAGAAGATCCATGGGTGCTCTGGCCCCGCGTTGGAAATATACGCAGCCTCGTCGATGTATCATGCTTCGCAGACAACCCCTTGTACAAGCCTACAGAGACGCAAAAATTTAGGTACCTAGTTTGCTTGGTGTAGACGGCGTTTGCCACGTATATAAACCATCTAGCAAGACCTGACCACCTCAATAAAGGAGGTACAGGAGGTTGTCTTCAGACAACACAAAAGACATCCCACCCTCCACTGATACAAAGCTTAATGCGAAAGAACCTCGTGGGAGAAATGAAGTTGAGTTGGATAGGAGGTAGGACATCACATGCCTTTCCCTCTCAAATTCCCTTGGTAGTCTAACCACGTGCTCATGATGACATGGTATTTTCTGCCCCCATGCATAGAATCTGCGCATGGCGGACCCATGTGTCCATAATCGTGTGGAACAAGACACGAACAAGAAGTCGTTCCTCCATGCCATCGTCGCTATATTGTGGTGTTATTGCGGTTTTTACTACAACCGTGGCATCCTTGCACCGGACGACAACCATCTCAAAACAACATGAATAAGATTTGATTGCCGGATTAGTCCTTTGACACAACGCAAGATTCGTGTTCATAGCATACGTGCTGGCCAGTACTAGAGTTATTTTCTACTGGGACAGCTATCACTAGCGACAGCTAGAAGGACATTGTCAAGGCCATGGAGAAGAACCTGTCCGGTTGCCCAATGGTTGCCACGAGGGTGTGGCACAGTTACCGTGCTGGCACCTTTGGGACAGCTTGTATAAGTACAGCGGCAACCAAAAGGTTGGCCACCGGTTCTGGAACACCTCACATACGGAATCCAAACCAGAGAGGGATAGGTACATGAAGCACCTAAGGAAGGAATGGAATGCGGAAGAATTCCTCTCTGGTGGCGATGAACAACGTAACGTCCAATGAAAGGTGTTCTGTCATTTTTTTCAGGTGCGGATAGCTGGCACACGAGTTATGGTCGGTCACTTATCTTTCACACGATACGTATGCCGTATACAATACACACAAAACACGTTCATTTTTCAGAAGTTCACCGATGCTTGTATACCTAGTCTATCTCTGGGTTGTGAGTGAACAAAATACGTCTTCCTCTCCATGACCAATTCAAAATGTTTGTAGTTAGATCGTTCAATTTATCATAACTTCATTATGCATGCACAAAACATTTGTGAGTGCATTGTTGTCCTCAAGAGCCATTCGTGGTATTTCTGCCATACACTGTACTCGACCAAGTCCTTGCGGAGTGTTAGATACAATAGCTCGCTATGAAACAGGAAATGTGGTGACTTTGTGAATTGTTACAGGGGAGACACGTCCGTAGCTCGCACAGTATCCACAGCGGTCCTCTCTCTAAGAACACTCGGAGTGTAGTTGGGAAGTGTATAAGAAACCGTACTGCCAGGCATATTCGTCTATATTAATTATTTTTTCTCGTGCAAGCGCGCCATATGTAATTATTAGATATATGGACACATTCCTATTGAAATCATGCCATGGACAAGACATTTTGCTCATTGAGTTGTTTGAAACATTCATCGGTCAATCGGGTTCAAAACCAGAGCAAAGGGATTGATACAAATAAAAAAAAAGTCAACAAATGACCGAGCGCAAATCCAGCGCATACAGTAAAGGAAACCAATGCAGCTCAAGGCGTGATGACATCTCTGTCTCCAGGGATGATGCGCTCCTCGAAGAGAAGGCTATCGGGAACGACAGCCTCTCCAGCAGCAGCTTTGCAAAACACGCTCTCCAAGCAAATTGCAAACCGTGGCGCAGAAGATCACGTGCTCCTTCACAAATTTCCTAGTCCGAGAGCCTGAAAATGTCATGGGTCCGCCATTGGAGGGTACCTCTTCGGATAATTAGCTTCGGTGACGGCGTGGAGGACGCCGCGTAGGTTGGAGGAGTTGATGATAGTGCCCGCGGCATGCATCTTGGTGATGTTGGACATGAGGATTTATGCAAAACCGGGATGATGGACAAGGAATCTCACACGGCCATGGTTTCCATGGGTGCGTTGGGCCGTTGGACCTTGCACCTTGATCTCTACCACGTGCATCAAGAATGGTTGGAACTTGGGGAGGAGGTCGACGGATGCGGTTTTGTACCATCCAGGAAAAGTGGATGGAGCAAGTTGGTCATACACACAACGGTCGCCGGGCTCGTGGTACAACTTGCAGAGGAGCTCGACGGCTTGGTACGCATTCTCCCCGGCAAGCATGGCCCCATGCACACACGGTAGGTGCCCGTCACCAAGCAAGTTGACATAGGCACCTCTGATCGTGTTTGCGGGCTTCGGCGCTTCCTCATCGTCATCAACGCCACCCTCATCTTCCGATGTTTCATCATCGGTTGCCGTAGGAGGGAGACGGCTTTTCAGTGTTGCGTGGTCGGCAGTGGGGACTGTGATGGAGTCCACTGGCGCCAAGGCAAGAGACGGTGGGTTCTCAGGGGGACGGCCAACTGGCCGCTTGGTGGGACCCTTAGTTGGCTTTGGATGAATGGCCTCGTGAGCGTCAGAACGGCAGTCTCCATCGGCGGCCGCCTCCTCGGGGTTCTGGCGCTTAAAACCGAAGTCTGAAAGTCACTTCATGGTGTCTTTCGTGCTCCCAAGGTGCCAATGTGTCACGCATCTATGTGACCTTGTACTCTCCTTGTGGAGCAGAATGGAGTCGCCATTAGGCAACTCGAAATCAAGCCGTGGCGGTAGGATGCAAACCTGCAATGCGGATGCATGGGCTGCCGTAGGATGTTCTCGGCACCTACGAGTCTGCGACGGGTCTGGAGTTTTGGACGTTTGAATCGAGGTTGCCGAAGAACGCGGGTGACGCATCGCTTCGCTAGTTAGCAAATTCGAACCGTGGACAAATATGGGTATTCCAGTAATGAAGGTGATGGCTTATGAACGGCCCCTAAATAAAGTCAGAAGAAGCCCAGATTAGGATATTAGAACAACTCATAAAATGCCTGGCAGTACGGTAGTGTATCCTGGAGATGTAGACATCGCACACAGGTGTACTGTCTTACGGATGATAACCCCCCTCTTAGCCACGCGAGTGTACTGGGGGAGTGTCGCGGACAGTGTATTGTACAATGCACCAGAATTAAAACAAGTACATTATGAAAATCGTGTATTCAAGTACCCCCCCCCCCCCTCTATGCACACTGCCAAAATCAGAACTCATTCCAATTTCAACATTGAAAGGAGGGACAGACGGGGAGCGGATCAGAGGTTGTGACCCATCCACTACCCCCCCTCCATCCACCAAATGTAAGGATGTAACAAAACACTGTATCAGATACTAGAACAGAGGGATGCAATAACAGAAACAACAACGTTTAATGATCCTTACATGTTTCAACCCGTTCAAGCTATCGACCTGAAATACTTGACGGATCAGACCGGCGGTGTTCCATGTGGGTTCAATTGGCCACTTCGCATCAAATTGGGGAAGGGAGTTGAAGTGACAGGAGCTCGCACTCTTGCTCGCTCCCTCCCCCCCTCGAACCACATATGTCTTGGAGGAGCAAAGCAGGTGTGCATCGTGGACACATATTGTACACTTGTGTGTTACTTGGTCTGTTGAATGGTTCGATACATTTGTGAACCTTCCGACCCCCCATCCAGATACACTACTCGGCACACCAATCCAATGTATTATTCTGAACTGGTAGGAGGGGGATGACCTCCTCCCCATAACGTATGGACTGTATTGGGGGAGTGAAGCACGGAGTGTGTATACAAAAACATGTTCATTATTGCATTCCTCGGTGAAATGCACTTGTGATATGCCCCCTGATACTCCATTCCAGTACACTCTCTATCCGGCAGGAGGAGGGGAGGGCTGGCTGATGTTGACCCCCCCCCCCTCCCACCTCCGAAGAGATGGAGTGTATTCGATAACTGTATGGATGAGTGTACCTGAGATAAGCTGTGAACAATACGAAAGCATATTTCAGCAACTGACATGTTTCGAATGTCGTGTTACCGTTGATTCTTCGTGATGGGTGGATCCTGTTAATGTAGTAAATGTTTGTTGCTGCTTGTGTTAGAGTGCCTAGTTTAGTCCTACTCTTTTCTTATCCTGCTAGCCGGGTTTGTCTCACCGGGTAGACTCCTGCACTTGTGCCCCTCGCAAATCTGGCTGTTGGGAGCCAGCGCACGTCCTCTGACCTGCGCATTAGTTAGGTGGTGCACTCACGCAAAAGGAGGGGGCCTTTCTCTCCCTCCTTGAAAGGGAGAGAAAGCCCCCCTCTCGCCACTTGCATGGGCATAGGGATGCCCTGACTAGAGCATGTTGCACCGCGCAACATGCTCCAGTCTGTTGACGTCATCTGCTGGGCGAGGCCGACCCGGTAGGGGGCGGTCCTCGCCCTCGTTCACTCATTCTTTGCAAAAGAAGTTTCTCACTAACCTCGTCTCGATCTGTTCTCGCTATAAGTCCTCACCGCCCTGATCTCTCCTCACAACTCTCGAGAGCTCTCCCCCCTCACAGCTCTCAAGAGCGCTCTCCCCTCATAGCTCTCGAGAGGGACAGTTAGCCCCGCGGCTAACTCCCTGCCCCAACTCCCTCCCGCCTCCTCAACTCCCCTCGATCTTCTCTCACAACTTCTCCCTCCCCCTCACCCTGCCCTGTTCAACAGATTTGACTGAAGTTAAACTACTCAAACGTTGTTTTGCATGTCCCCCTCCCAAACACATGGGGTGCGTTGGGAGAGTGAAACAGGCAGTGTACAATATTATGCTATATATCCGACAGATGGGTTTTTGCAAAATTATTTTGATAATGAGAACGGTGTTTTGTAATCATTGTGGTATACCATTAAAACTATTGTTTTTCAATCCCGTGGCACCGAATATTTGACGACAAGTCCAAGTTTCTGTTGATGACAACAAACTCGGAAAGTGACCAGGACCGTGGCGTGGTCTTGTCGTTCAAACGCTCAAACGTTGGAATGGCCATATTTATGCGCTCGGTAGGTCGAGCGATTGAGGGTTTGGCCGCTCGACATGCTGATCTTGTGCTTTGCCACATAACTTGCCATGGGAGCCGAACATCAAGAGAAAGAGTGTATATATATAGATGCATATATATATATATATATATATATATATATATACATAAAAGACTGAAACAACCAGTTGTATGGAGTTTCATCGTGGAGAGCACCAACCACGTATGAACCCAGGATATGAAAGATCAAAGTAGGCATCTAATAACTCGTCTTTAACTCAACATATTTTCATATGGTCTGAATTCCGACAAAGCAATATTCTTGACAAATTTCAGTCATTCTCAAAACATTTACCATAAAAAATCCAGAATAGCAGGGTATCGTAGACAAGTACAACTTTGACGTTTGCATATTATTTCAACCCGAATCCAAGAGACTCCACTATCCACCGCCAAGAAATGTGTGGTTTGGTTGGGTGGGCGGCTACGTAACCCATAGCCTTGACCACTCTTGCTGGGAATGAAACGAAACTACATGTGGCTGCCATGTGTTGTAACCAAAACTGTGCAAGAAACCGGGCGTAGATTCACCTGCAACCCCACTTTGCACCCCCTCGAAAATTGGCCAAAATGCTTTGCAGTGTCACTTAAATGATCAGCTACAACTCTGGGTCGGTCAAGTAAACACAAATCCAGGTCTAACGGTTATTAACTGCATCCTATGTCCGTGTTTTCTCCAATATATTTTGAAGCCATCAGTAACACATGAATGAATTTCATCATTATCTTTATTGTGATTTTCACACTATGTCTCTCACAAATGCTTATTGTAACTTCCCCACACCAAACACACATCGTATCAATGTACATGCGACAGTAAATGATTTATCTAGACAATGCACTTGTCCACCATAACCTATATCATATAAACTTCATTACCATGTGTTTAAGTTTTGTACAATAGCAAACAAGTGTGTAGTTTTGGCACGGTTGACCATAAATGGACCAGACAACGTCCAACCATGACGAGAGCCTCAACGCAAGAACTTCCAAGATCAATGCCTTCAATGCCTTCTAATTCTTGTTTGCAGCTACACGTGTTTGTAGTTATAATTAGAGATATGTCCAGGAAGTTCGCCCGTGCCGAATGCTTGGTTGGAGGGGCCATGGAATGTGGACACAAGGCAGACATGGAGCTGGAAAAGGAGAACCTAGGATGCTACTACACAACCACAGGAACTAGGAAAATACCTAGCTCCAAAGATGTGGACTTGCAAGCAATGCCATGCTCCAGGAAACCATTGCAAGAGTTCGGCATGTCGTGCTCACACACCTTCTCCTTGGAGAACGACAACAACCTCATGTGTTTCACGGCACAGTACAAGTGAAAATACATCCACCCCATGAAGTTGCCCAATCTCAAGCTTGCAATGTGTGCAAATGAGGGTTGGGACCACCATCAGGGAACAGAGGATGCATAAGTCTACATTTGAAGCAGGTGGACCTCCGGTTGAAGCTAAAATAAGCAGAAGATATGTCCCTACTATGCCCAGCCAGTCTATGAAAAGCAGGCATGCACAAACCCACTAGCACCAGCCCTTGCTGAGCATGGTGCAACACATTTAGTGAAGGCCGTGGGGGAATGCACACTCTGTATGGCATGATACAAACAATGGACAAGGCATGCAACAACATGATCAACATGCAAGATAGCTAGCAACAGGAAATACACACAAAGGAGGATGACATCATCAAGAAACAAGGAGGAGGCACATGACTCCCGCGACAAGTCTACAGGAGACATGATATCATCCAAAGAGGAGGACGAGGGGGATGAGGAATAGACAAACAAGGAGGAAGAAAACGAAGAGGACAAAGAGGAGAAGGAGAATTTGAAGGATGGAAGGAGGAGGAGTCGGTATACTTTCATGGGAATGTACAAGGAGGGCACAAACAGCGGTGCATGGGGACAAGGATTATGACACCGAGGATGTGACCACCACTCTAGCAAGCCTATAACTTAAGGCATTCCTACATGCGGTAAAGGACGCGGTGCTTGTTCTTTGTGAGTTAAGGTAAACAGTATTCTTTCTCCTTAAAGCAGTTGCTTCCTATTTAAACCCACTTTCCTTTGACCCGATATGTATTGGTGCATTGAGAAATAATGCGTATGCATGTCCATAATAAAGAAATTACTATTTTGTGTAGAGTTCTACAAAGGCATACATAGCTATACAGCCCTGTACAGAGGTCTATGAGGTCGTATACAGTTATTCGCAAATGTACATAGCTATACCAAAGTGTATGGGATTGTACAGAGGTAAACAACATCCAAAAACATTCCAGGGAGATGCGAAGAGATATAAAGAGCTGTATGGAATGGTTCACACTTGTGTGGAGTTATGCGAATGTCTGCGGAGGTATACACAGGTGTACAAAGTTGTATGGAGGTATACTACGTTGCAAGGAGACCTATGGAATTTTACAAGGCCATATGATTTTTTGCAGAGCTGTACAGAATTGTTCATAGTGATCCAAAGCTAAAGTCACGTGTACACAATGGTACAGAGTTTTGTGCTGGTGTACGGAGTTATACCAAGGTGTAGAAATTTCTATAGAGTTGTAATGAGTTGTAAAATACTTTAATAAATGACATGGAGTTTTACCGAGTTGCACAAAGATGTACACATTTGTACAAAGCTGTGGTGAGTCACATGGAGTTTATACATGCATGTAAAGAGTTGTACAGAGCTGTGCAGAGTTGAATAGAGTTAGAAACAGTTGAACAGAGCCGTATAGAGTTTTCCATAGTTTGATGGAGTTGTACGGGGATGCCCTGGGTTTCACGGAGATACAAATAGTTGTACACAGTTTTGCGGATCAAACAGCAGGTAACCAGGCCGTAAGGAGTTGTACAATGATTTACAGAGTTGTACGTAGTTGCACGGATGTGTGTAATATTGTACCAGGTTGTATGTAGTCATGCATAGTTGCACAGAGTTGTATCAAGTTGTACAAAGTTGTATTGAGTTGTACTCAGGTGTGTAGTTGTACGGAACTTCACGCAATTGTGCAAACTGGTAACGAGGTCTATATAGATTTACTGAGTCGTGTAGCATTTTACAGAGTTGTACATAGATGTACAAAGTTGTACAGGGTTGTCCAACGTTGTACAAAGCTGTACATGGTTTCCTAGAGCCATAGACAGTTGTTCACTGTTTAATGGAGTTGTTACAACTTGCATGAAGTTGTGAAAAATATTTACAAAATTTTACAGAGTTCTACGCAGTTGAACAGAGTTTGATTGAGATCTGCGGAGTAATAAGGAGTGGTACAGAGTTTGCACAAAGCCGTATGGAGCTGTATCAAGGTGCATAAGTTAGATATAGCTTTACAATCTTGTCTATAGTTTCATGGATTATCATCAGTAGACAGTGGATTATAGTGGATTATAGTGGATTTTAGCGGAATATCATTTTTTACGAGTTTGTACACAGTATAATAAAATTGCTTTGAAGCTGTATGGAGTCATACACAACTATATGTGTATATACGTTTACAACATTAAATCTGTACGGATACATAACGGGTTGTATGGGGTTTTACTAACTAGTACGAAGTTTCAAAGTGGCGTAGAACTTTTAGTGGACTGTATGGAGTTTCACGCTGTTGTATGCAGATTTACAGTGTTGTATGGAGTTTTACGGAGTTGCACGGTGCTAAAAAACATTGTGTGTGGTTATGTAGGATTGCAAACGTACAGGGTTGTAAGGTGGTTGTATATAGTCTTACGGGTTTGTCAGAGTTGCACGAATATGTATGAAGTTGTGTGGAAATACATGGAGTTGTAAAAATTCGTATGGCTTTGTTCAAAGTTAAATAGTTTTTTTTTAGAGTTGTATGCAGTTGTATGGTTTTGTGTGGAATTGAATGTAATTGCATGGAGTTATACAAAGTCGCGTGGGATAGTACAGTGTTAAAAAGCAGTTGAATAGAGGCATACAGAGTTGTACAATATTGCATGAAGCTATGCCGAGTTCTATGGGTTTTAACAATGTTGTACAGATTTGTGCAGATCTGTGGGGGTTTTACGAATTTCTACAGAGTTTTATGGAGTTCTCCTGGACTTTCCAGAGATTTAGAAACATGTACATAGTTGTACAGAGTTGCACGGAGTTGTGTGGATTTATATGGGGTTGTACAAAGTTGAAAATAGTTGACAGGAATTGTACAAAATTTTACAGTATTGTATGGGGTTGTACGGAGTTGCATGAGGCTATACAGAGTTGTACGGGGCTATAAAAGGTTGTATGATTCTTAAAAAACTGCACAGAATTGTACAGTGTTATACGGGATTGTACGGAGTGGTATAAATTAATCTGGGGTTATATGGAGTTGTATAATGCTGTACGCAGTTGTAAGGTAGTGTAAGGAGTGGTCCGGAGCTGTGCATCGTTATGCGGGATTGTACCAGGCTGTACAGTCCACAACAGAGTTTAACCCAATAGTGTAAAGTTGCACAGAGTTATAGGCAGATGTATGTAGTTGTACAGATTTGTAGATATTTGTACATAGGCGTGCGGAGTTGTACAGTGCCGTACAAAGTTGTAAAAATCATCCTTTTCATTATTACATGGAGATGAAGAATGTGATACATAACTCTAGATATTTTGAGTTGTACAGAGTTGTTCAAAGTTGTATAGAGTCATAAAAACTTGTGCATGGTTATACAGATGTGTACAGATTTGTACAAAGTTGTGCAAATTTATGCATAGTTGCAAAGAGTTGTTATGTTTTGGACAAAGCCAAACAGAGTTGTACGGACATGCACAATTGCAATAGCTGTGCATAGTTGTGCGGAGGAGTGCTGAGCTGTAAAGAGCTATGCAACATTGCATGAAAATGTATAAAGTTGTACAATACTGTATGGATTGTAAAAGGTTGTTTGCACTTTAAGGAAACATACGGTTATGTGCACTATTGGATATAGTTGTACACAGCTGTACCTAGCTCAAAATGTTTGAATAGTGCTGAAAACAAATGAGCGGAGTTTTGCTAAGATTTACACAATTCTACAATACTGTGCAGACTTGGATCTTTATGAAAACGCATGGATTTGTACGGGGTTGCATGAATTGTTACATAGTTATGTGGATATGTACAAAGATGTACGAATTCGTATGGAGCTATACAGAGTTTTATGAAATGTATATAGTTGGATTCCTATAGAATTAAATGGAATTGTATAGAGCCGTACATATATTTGCAGAGGTGTACATATTTATACGAAGTTGTCACGGTTTAAAGTAGTTGTAAAAATTGGTACCGAATTGTATAGAGTTGTACGTTGTTGTACAAAGGTGTTCGAAGTTGTATTGATCTCTAGGTGGTTTTGCCAAGTACTTTGGAGCTGTCGAAAGTTTTATGGAATACTATAGGGTTTTTATGGAGTTTTACAGAGTTTCATAGTGTTGTACAAAGATGTACGGACTTTTACGGGGGTTCAAATAGTTCTTGGGAGTTGCATATATTGTTGCTGTACTTGTGCAGAGTTATTTGGATGTTCAAAATAATGCATGTGATTGTTCTGGTTTGCATAGCATTGAATGGTTGTCCATGGGATCATGTGAAGTTCTAAGGGATTGTACGTTGTTGTACGGAGGTGTACAGAAATTTATGGAATTGTGTTGGATTGCACGAGATAGTATGGACTTGTACATAGTTGTTTGGAGGTGTGTAGGCTCTTGGAATGAGATGTACGGAGTTGTATGTAGTAATGTGGATTTGTACGGTAATCAAAGGAGTTGTGCGGAGTTGTACAAAGTTATGCAAAGCTGTACCAAGCTGCACCAATCTGAATTGAGTTGTACCCAGTAGTACGGAGCTGTCAAGAGTTGTACGCAACTTTCCATAGCTGTATGGAGATATGGGGATGTTTGTAGATTCTTATGGATCTGGACTGAGTTATACAAAATTTTACAGGCTTGTTTGTATTTTTACCGTATTTTATAGAGTTAGACAAGTTTTTAAACAGTTATATGGAGTTGAAGGAAGGTTTCCAGAGGTATACACAGTTATGCAGAGTTGTACGGGTTTGTAAGGAGTTTTACATATTTGTACGGATTTCAATGGAGCTATACTGAGTTGCACGGTGTTGTACATAGTTGTATGGAGGCGTACTAAGTTGTACGATGGTGTACAAAGTTACACGCATTCATACGGTGTTTCATGGAGTTTTACGTAGTTGGATGAATTTGCATGATGTTGTACACATTTGCACTAAATTGGATGATTTTGTATGGGATTAAATGGTGATTTACAATATCATACACAGGTATGTGAAGTTGTTTAGAGTTTTTGACAGTGGTACAGAGGTGTGCAGGGTGAAATTGAGTTGTACAAAGTCGCATGCAGTCATACAGAGCTGTCCGAGCATGGATAGAGTTGTAAAATTTCATACGTTTTTTACAAAGATATAGAGAGCTGGAGTTAAAAAGATTGTTACAAAGTTGTGTGGTCTTGTACAAATTTATACACATTCTTACGGAGTTACATGGTATTGTATGGATTCGTACAAAGTTTTTTGGAGTTGCATGGAGTCTAATAATGATGTACAAACGTGTACACGGTCGTTCAATCTTACACAGAGTTCTACATAATTACATAGATGCACGGAGTTGCATGGGATTGTACAGATTCTTGTGTTTTACGAGTTTGTCCAAGGTTGCACGCAGTTGTATGGAGATTGTAATGGCTGCGTCTGTACCTCCTACACTTAGGTTGTCACTGGAGTTCGCATAGTGGTACCTAGAGCTTGCTGGAGGGGTTTTCCCTTCCGCTTCACTCTTGGGGGCGGTTGTCATCAATGACCCGTACAGGGAGACTCGAATGTTTTGAGCCTCCAGAGGCATGTTTCCCCTTTTACCCCATCCCCTCGTTCTAGGTCCCGGATGAGGACAGTACTACTTTGGACCCACGAGTTTGCACAACGCTTTCATAAATAAAACTTAAATACAGTACACAATTAACTCGTGCTTTGTGTCTTATGCAATGACACAAAAACGTCGCGTGCCAGGCGCGTCCGACGATTTTGTGTTGGCGTTTTGTATTTCTCTTGCGCCTCACTCCCTTGCAGTCTCTCTCTCTCTCTCTCTCTCTCTCTCTCTCTCTCTATCTCTATCTCTATCTCTCTTTGTATCCCCCGCCTTGTTCATTCAAGGAGGTGAGGAGGAGAGGACGAGGACAAGGGTTTCGAGGCCACAAGCCTCAGCCCTCGAGGCCTCCTAGCCTCATGGACACCGATTGAGCCACCAGCTCAATCGGCGGCTGGTGGCTCGTCGGCAGGTGGCTGGCCAGTCACTTGACCGGCCGCCAGCCACCTAGCCAGCCGGCAGCCAGCGGATGGCTGGTCACCGGCTAATCCTCGCAATAGCAAGGGGTTACTCTCACCCATCACTCGCAATCGCGAGGTGAGAGGACCAAACTGGCCCTTCTGCTACATTCCTCCCCAATTAATATGAACTGTCCCAGTTCATGACCAACAAGTGAGAGTGCCACGTAGCGACTCCTCAACATTGTGGACGAGAATTAATAATTTCCAGCTAAACATGATGACATGCATGGAACTTGGGCCTAAGCTACAGCTTGCTGGCCAGCACGGCTAGGGGCCTCCCCCCTTGATGCTGGAGCGTTCGCGCAACAGCTATGCTGGGCGTCCCCAAACTCCCATGGTCGCTATTCGTGAATGCCGTCTACCGGGAACGTTGTTCACTATTGTAGCGTCAAAGAGGTGCCTCCTGTATCGCATCGATCCATGCGAGCTGCTAGCTCGTGCCTCTACTCATTGAACATCCGCTTGGGCAACCAAGATTTGGGATCCTATGAGTTAAGTTCGGGTCCAAAAGTGGCCCAATGAACAAGGTATTCCATAACAACCGGCAACTTGATTGTACGCTATCGGTATTGGAGTAGGCGAAGAAGATCGCATTGGCTGCTGAATGCAAAGACTACCAGCGGGGGCTGGACGGTTCACTTTGTCGTGTATAGAGTGAGTATGCTCACAGAAGCAAGTCAAGCTTCTTCATACTTGACGGAATCAGCAATCCTTGTGCCACTGGCCCGATGCATGCAATGATGGAAAATTATCCAATCCACTTTGGTAGAAGTTTTCACTCCATTGTCGAATTCAACCAAAGGTTCTTAGTGCTAGGCAAACGTTTTTCACTGATGTCAAATGGGACCTCGTGACAATTTTTGTCGGCATGTGCTTTTTGTCGTTGCCAAGCAACTTGAATTTGACCCTTTGCCTCCTGTGATAAGGAGTCTATGCACTCAGAAAATGCTTGGGCAAAAGGAACACGCCTTTGTGTACCCCGAGTCTTCACCAGTGAAGGGGGAACCACTGGATGCCGACAACTATTCAACATGAATGATGTAAACTGTGTTGACTCGTTCGTCAAGTTGTTCACCAAAAACTCTGCCGGTGCTGTGATTTTGTCCCACTCATTTGTAACAGGGCATAAGTATATACAAATGATCTGCTCCAAAGCGCGATTCATGAACTCTGTTTGTCGGTTGGTTTGAGGGTGGAACGCTGTTGAAATTTGTGACTCACTGCCGAAGTACTCGTACATCGTTTGCCAAAACTTCATAGTAAATTTTCTATGTCAACCAGAGGTGATATGCAAGGAAAAGCTCTGGTAATTCACAACACCTTAAAAGAAGAGACAAGCCGTCTCCTCTACGTTCACATCAGCGGGTGTAGGAAGAATTTGTGTCACTTTTAATAGAGGATCCGAAAGCACTAGTGTTGCATTGTAGCCGTGGCTTGTATCCGGAAGGCTAGTAATAAAGTCCATGATGACGCAATCCAATGGAGTCTTTAGGATGGGAAGCTGTTGGATGAATCCGACTGGCTTTTTGTTACTAGCCTTGTTCTAAAGACATGGGTTGCATGTCATGCAATACTTAATGACATCGACACTCCATCTTAGCCACCAAAAGTGGTTGGAGAGTGCTTGTCTAGTCTGTTGAGGTCCCGCGTGACCTACAACCGGTGCATTGTGGAACTGGGGGATAACCTTTGCTCAAAGGTCTTTCGAGTCTGGCACAACAAATTGTTTTACGTGCCAAGAGATTCCTGCGACCTCAACCAATCCGTACTTGTCCAGATTTTGAGAGTCTTAGAACCAAGAATCCACGGTTTGACAAAAAAAATCCTATTCACAAAGCCATTCTAAGGGATAAACTCCCATGTCGGTTGCCATATGCGTGGGAGCAGGTCTGGTATGTGCATTGTAGTTATCGCATTGGCCATTAAATACCCACTAACCTCAGTGGTTGTCTTAATTTCCACAAGTTGTTGGCTTAGTGGATTGGCCGGTTTCATGCGTCCTGGTCCATATTCCCATGTGAATGAGAATGAACTTAGGTATTTGCTCCGATGCGCTTACCATCTCGACAGACTCGGTTGTATTCAGAAAAAACACCACTGGGTTGTGGCCAATCACGACCGTCACACCCCCTCCAGTGCCCTTGAGGTAACAATGCCACATCTTCAAAGCGTGTACCACCATGATAAGCTCTTGATCCTCAATTGTGTACTGCGTCCCCGCAAGGATGAGCTTTTGGCTCTTAGATGTAACTGGGTGACCATTCTGTACGAGGACTGCTCCAAATCCTACTACCAACGCAACATATAGAACCTCGCATGGTTGTGATGGATCCAAAAGAGCGAAGATGGATGGTGTAGGTAGGAGATCTTTGACTTTGATACATGCATTCTTGCCATCATAGGTCCATTCCCAACGTACTTCTTTTCACGTGAGCCTAGTTAGCAGTGCTATCAGGGTCGAATACCCTTGCATAAACCATTGAAAGTAGTTTACACGGCCAAGGAAAGACCAAATCTACCCAGAATTTTGTTGTCATTGCCAATATACTACTATTTGAACCTTTGTTGTGTGTCAAAACGGACACCGTCCTTGCTGATTATGTGTCCAAGGTATTTGAGCTCATCCTGTACAAACTTGCTCTTGCTCACTTTTGTATAGAACTTCTGTTCCTAAAGGATGGCATGAACTCCACGCAGATGTTCTATATGCTCCTCCATTTACTTGGTGTACTCCAAGATATTATCCAGATAAACCAAGAAAAACGATCCAATTTGCTCAACGAATGTTTAGTTCATTTATCCTTGGAAGGTTGCCGAGTCGTTTGTTAGTCCGAAGCATAAAAATAAAAACGTGTATTGTCCCACGTGTATTCAAAACACCATTTCAGACCAATCATATTCCGTGATATGGGGTTTGATGGCACCCTTGAGACAAAATCAGTGATGAAAATACGTTTGCGCCTTGGAGCTGAGGAAACAAGTCCTCAGTCCCTGGTAAGGAGAGTCAACTTTTCACTGTAAGCTTGTTCAATACTCAGTAGTCCACGCACATGCGTAAACCACCATCCCTTTTCATCACAAAAGGGATAAACGTATCTTGAGGCAAGATATTTAGTTTGATCCACCCTTTTGAAAAACACTCTTTGATCTGGTGTTCACCCTATTTACTTTCTATTGGAAGAAGGCAATACGTGGGTCTGAACGGAGGGGTTGTTTCCAATTGTCTCAGAATCGTGTGGCTCACGTATCATTCTGGTGGAAGCCCGACCGGTGGATCTTGGAAGACATTCAAGAACTCTGCTAAGAGAGATTTCATTTTATGTGGTGTGTCATCTTTCACTTCGACCTCATTTTTTAAGCTAAGCCAAAGAATTACCAACAACCTTGTCAAATACACCTCTTGACCTGCATCACAGACAAGTTGGTATGTACTTGGAATTCATACTTGGCAACAACGTAAAGCGATGCTTTCCTTTTTGAGAGATCAAGCACTTTGATTCAAAACATGTTAGAGCCTTATTTTCACAAAGCCAGGGATCGATAGCACAACATCAAATGGGTCAAGAAGGTTGAGAACCTTGAACCCTGAACATTATGTGTAACCTCAAATATAGCTTCTTGCTTTATAGGTGCCGATCACGGGTACCACATGGTTTTCAGCGACAACAACTATGCCATTTGATGGGTCGTACTTTAGGCCCACCAGTCAGGTAAAGCCAAGGCTAACAAATGAGTCATCGTCTCCGGTGTTGGCCGATACATTCACGAGAGCACCAGCTAGATGTCCTCTAAACTTTATTGTCATGTTACCCTGAATCTTCCAAGTGAAGAGGCTCAATGATGGCAAGCCAAGTTTGTGATAAACGCAAAATCCATACGACGGGTGCCGCAACTCCCATCTTCACCCACTCGGTTCCATATCTTGCGAGAAATTGTGAATTCGGCTAGCACCTTCCAATCTTTACATATGACTGTGTTGAAATCTTTAATCAAAGGTACCACGAACGTGATTTTACTCACCGGTTTGAGGGTGTTTGCTTTAATTAATGCGTCTCACAACTTATGCACAATGGTCGGTGTCGCCACCACTAAGCATGTTTGATCATGCATCTCGTCCGGGGATGCAATGTTTAGTGGGTAGTGTTGGCCAGAAAATATAGAACGAGGTTCAACAAGAGGAGATAAAATAGCTGAGACGTTTGAAATCGTGAAGAACTCTATGTATTTAGCATCCACATATGAAAATACGAACCCACACTCGTGGTCTGGGTTTTCTACTGAATGGTCCCCAACAACAGCACTCGAGGATGGACAAATCCCGCGCCATGGCCTGGCCCATTACCGCAACCACGGCCTTGTCCACAACCCTGTCCGTGGCCTCCTACTGCACCATCCCGAAGAAGTTCCGCAGCAGCGGCCAACGTCGCAGCCTCTTGTCCACCGCCAGTAGCCTCAGGCTGCGTGTAGTTGTGGCAGGGCCCATTATGGAAGGCTGCATTCCAATGCTAATACACAGCCCATAGCTCATCATTGTTATGTTTGTGCTTCTTGTTATGGGCCTTGTGTCCACGAGCCTTCTTGGATGAAGGATTTGCCGGTCGCTTGCCCTTAGCCCCGCCCCGCTATTTGGCTGACCCACAAGCCCCTGTAGCTTCCATGCGCATATTACGGCCTTGTTGTGCATGAGGGTTTGGCCATGCATCAGAGTAGTGCTTTGGGTTCAACAAGTACACTTCGCTCATGTAGTCACACAACGCCCTCTACCGTACTGGATCATGAATTCGCCAAAAATATCTTTTTCAGTTCGCCCATGCGTTCCTTAAATAATTACGTGTCGTTTGGGCGAATCAGGCTGATAATTCAGGTGACACCAAAATCTGGTGTACCCCAGTAATCTGCAGGAGAAAAGACCGCGGACAGCGCAGTTCGACTCCAGCGGACTCGTAACAGGGGCTTGCCCTCGCAGATTGCTGTGCCATGTCAGCCAGCGTGGTACTGGACTTGCGATTCTGTGCATCTTTGACGTCCAACATCGCAGTTCGGCCTCTTCCGAAGGGCAGAGTTGAGACCATCGGCGAATTTTAGTGTTGCGACTTTCCCAGTCTAACGCCTTGAGCGAACAACCATAAAATAAAAAAGGACCCAATTTTAGGTGAATTATAGTAACACTAAAAAGGAAATCAAAATCTCGGCGAATTCATGATCCAGTACGGTAACTTGTCCAAGCTTAGGTGGTTGTCATTTTTGTGGTCTTGTCCTTCTGCTCCTCTCTGGCCAGACCATCATGCAAGTACTTCAGTGGTAAGTACTCTAGGTGCTTGAAGGTCTAGGTCCCATTGCAATTGGTGAAGCTTTCAACTTCCTCCACAACTGCGGTGAACTCGCTCAAGTAGGCCTCGAGCGAACTACCCGGCTGCCTGAAGTCCTTAGTCTTCTAGAAGGCACGTTCCGGCTCCTCACGCTGGATACACATATCGTGCATGATAGTACAGAAGGCCTCCCATGGCATGGGCTACCACTCAAGGTGAATAATTGCATGCCCTACTCCTTGGAAACATGCTTGAAGATCTTGTCCGCAAGTCACGTCGTGGCAAGATCACCCCACTAACCAGGTGGTACCTTGTGGACATGTCGAATATGCTCCGTGAAATTTAGCCAACTGGTCGGCTTCATGCCCTTTGAAAGATGACCAAACTATGGAGGAAGGATGTATTCATGGCCGGCCCAAACGTCTTTGAGGTGGGCAAGTCCTTGCTACCATTGTCGGTGGCATCAATACCTACGGCTTGCTATGATTACTACTGCATCCGCACCTAGGCCGCTCTCTAGAATGCCTTCTCAAGGTCGTCGCATGAACGGTTTGCCTCATGAGCACCCAAGCGCTGCACCTAATGATCACACTCGGGGTCCGTGATGCTTTACCTGATGTGCGTCAGCAGGTTGGTAAATCTGAGCTTGAGCTCTGATGTTGTCAGAGTGTCTGCAATAGCCTCCAAGCCCTCGCATTGTCCGTGCACCTTTATTCACTCACAGGAGGTATGGGTTGCGTACACGCCTTCAAGGAATCCCACCTTTTATAGGAGGTTTTTGTCAGCGACAACGGTCAAGTGGGTGTTTGTCCGTCCCATCGCAGCCACATCGTAGGAAGGGGAGTCCACCCCCACTCTACTAGGTGGTATTGTACCTCCACCATCGGTGGTAATCTTGAGTCAGTCTGCTGCCTCGGCAGCCAAAACAGCAAGCCTTTAACAATCATTGTGAATTTCCTTCGTAGTGATGTCATCTGGCTCACGTCCACGAGAAGTTCCCGCGTGGTTGCTTTTCACACCTTTGCTATTGTCGGAAACCTTGCTGCAGTCGACAACTTTAGACGATCCGGTGAGTGTCTTAGCCTTCTCAAGAATCCAGCTCAAGTTCACCGCATGATAATAGTAATGATCGTAATCATCATCGCCTTTGCCATTGTCAATGTTTTGCTCCTTGTCGGGAAACAGACTTGAATGGCCCTCGTTGAGTACATCTGCTACCCCGTGGTAGTCGCCCACTTGCACGCCGACGTGCTCATCAAGTACTTTGTTTACTTCTATACGCTTCCTGATCATTGAGTTAAACAAGGGTTTCATTTGGATGTGTGGTTGCCTTTGTTTAAGCGACCGTGCTTGCGGCGGTGGCTCCCAAAATTTAGAATCTACCGATGGCGTGTGGTGATATTGTAACCACCTTGCCCTTGTTGGTATTGGACAGTTCAGCACTTGCTATTCTGTTGCCACTACAACTAGCACATGAGGACCGTCGTGAGGGTCACCCCAAAACCTTGAGGAGGTGTCGCCTCCCAAAGTCACCATGCTCTCACGATCGGTGAAACAATGATATGCTCTATTTCTATCTTTCTAGGCCACCACGGTCGACACAATCACATGGATTCTAGAAAACACACAGGCTGTGACTCACGGCACTGGACAACCTAAAAAGCCTAGGCAAACGATGCAAGGGCAAGATTGAGAGACGACAAGAAATTGAGTATAGCTAAAAAATCTGAGGAGGAGGGGAGGTCAACTGTGAGAGTTTTCACCCTCACACGCTCCTCCCTCGTAATTATTGTCCTATTATTAGTCTTCTTATATTCTTTGGCCTCCTCTTGAGTCCTCATGGCACGTATCCTGACTCTTGGCAACGTCTTCCTTTAGCCGGTGGCGTTGCAGAAGATGCCAAAAATCCGGAAGGTATCATCCTCCCTCTTTTTAGGGTGTTCTCAGGCCATGAGAGCCCCTAGCCTTGGGAAGAAATGTTGTCCTAATTTTTGTATGGAGGAGGAAGGAGGGAGCCTTGGGAAGAGGGAAACCGTTGGTGGTTTGGAGATAGACACTTCCCACCCCGTCCTAGAAAAAATCACCTATCCCCCTTGAGAGTGTGAGAAGCTTAGAGGGGCTAGCAGAAAAAAAGAGAGCTCTTTGATAGCTTTTCAACGCAGTTTCCGATGCTCAAAATGGTTATGTTTTAATCTCATGCCCCCTTATGGCGTTTCTATTACTACTACTATAGCTGCTTGCGGTGTTCAATATATAGTGCAACCCCTGGAACCGTTGTGTGCTTGGTCGCGAGGGTCGTCCTGAATTGAAAACCACTATAATGGTTTTGTCTCTAGCTCCTACACTTGTGTCGTCATTGGATTTTGCAAAATGGCATCCATAGCTTGCTGTAGGAACCCCCCCTCCCACGTCACTCTTGGGGGTTGTCGTCATCAAGGAGCTGTGCACGGATAATATGCTATTTTGAGTCACCGGACGTCCATTTCAATTATTATCTCGTCCCTTTGTTTTGGGTCCCAAAAAAGGGGGCTATTACTTCAAACTCATGTGTATGCACGATGTTTTTGTGAATAAAACTCAGGTTTTATACTTAACAAACAGGAGTCTCGTTTTCGACATGATTGTACAAAATCGTTGCGTGTTAGGCACGTCTAGCAATTTCGCGTAGGCACTTTTGCATTTCTCTCACGCCTCAGTCCCTCTCTCTCTCTCTCTCTCTCTCTCTCTCTCTCTCTCTCTCTCCCCCCCCC
>SZWC01000693.1:156202-182821 GCA_023375785.1 Penium margaritaceum | reverse complement strand
CACACACTCACACACACACACACACACACACACACACACACACATATATACATATATATATAAAGGTATACATGTGTAGCGGGAGGGCCGGTTCGGCCCTTCCTCCTCGCTGAAGCGAGGGGTGGTTGCGCACCACCCCTCGCGTCAGCGTGGGCTGGCCAGTAGCCAGCACTTCCCTGGCCGCCGGCCAGCTCGTTGCCGGCCGGCTAGACGACCGGCGGCTGGCCAAGCGACCGGCCGGCCACCGGCCGGCCAGCCGCCGATCGCGACCTCAGCCCGATCGGCGGCTGAGAGGCCACGAGGGCCTCGAGGGCGAGGCCTCGTGGCCTCCTGCCCTCACCCCCCCTCGCCCTCATTGCAAAACAAGCAAGCAAGGACGAGGGATAAGGGGAGTGCGGGTGAGAATGAGAGGACTGGCACAAAATCGCCAGCGTGCCTCGCATGCGACGATTTCACGCCAGAACGGCAAGATGTAAATCGAAGTTCGTTCGTGACAAACTTTGACATAAAATGAACAAAGTAACTTGTGCAAACACACGAGTTTGAGGTAAAAACCTCCGGTTTGGGTCCCAAAACCAGGGGTTTGGTTAAAAACGGAAATGGGCCTCCAGAGACTCCAAATATTCGAGTATCCCTGCTCTAGGTTGTTGATGACGATTGCCCCTCAGTCCTGCGAAGGGGGTAAACCCCTGACGCGGACTGAGAACGCCATTCTGCGAACACCGACGTCGACTTCATAGCATGAGCTGGAGACTCAGCCTGCTATAGTGGTATCAGAGCCAGACGACCCTCACGACCAAGAGTCCGACGGAAACAACAGCTACGACATAGATAAAACGCTGCCGACAGCTGCAAGAAAGAGCAAAAATGCCAGAAGGGACTACGGCATCTACACTTTACTGTTTGAAGCACCGTACAGTGCGTTAGGAAGCTAGAGAAGAGCTCTATTTTTTTGTGCTTCTTCTCCACAGTATCTCCTCACCTCCAGGGGACCTAAGGGAATTTTGTGGGACGGGGTGGGGAGTGCCCACCCCCAAACCACCAAGTTTTCCCCTCTTTTCAAGGTTCCCTCCTTCCCTCATTCGACAAAAAATTAGGACAGTACTTCTTCCCAAGGCCAGGGGCTCTCAAAGCTTGATGAAGCCCTAAAAAGAGGGAGGACGACACCTTGGGGACTTTTGGAGGCTCCCCCAATGCCGCCGGCTCAAGGAGGACGCCACCAAGGGGCGCGAGACGTGCCAAGAAGACGTGAGCACAGACCAAGGAAGACCAGAAGACAAGAAGACAAGAAGAAAAGTAGTCTTTTCTTTCTTGACCTTGTACTTGCTTGTTTTCTTGCTCTTTGTCCTAGTTTTGTGAGCGGTACTCACACTTCTTGTTACTCCCTTGTATTGTTATTTTCTGTTTTCCTAGATCCTAGTTGCTACCAAGTGCCGTGAGTCACGGCTTAGGAGGACTAGTTTCTAAATCCACGACCTTGTGCCGACATGGCGGCCTAGGAAAATAGAAATTTAAATTGAAATTACCTCACCAATCATGAGAGCTAGATTGTACGAGACGATTCCTCCTTTAAGTTGTGGGGTGATCCTCACAATGACCTTCACGTGCTAGTTGCACGAACGACGAGATGGCAAGTGCCAGACCGTCCAAGACCAACAAAGGCAAGGTGGTGACAGCCTCACCACGAGCTCTCGGCGGACTCCAAATTTTGGGAGCTGCCGCCGCGCGCATGCTTGCCAACCCAAAGGCAACCGTACCGCCTAAGGCAACCATACCGCCAAAGGCCACCGTACCGCCTAAGGCAACCGACGCCAACATCGACAACACCGAGAAGCGTGCGGGCATCGGAAAAATGCTCGTCGAGCACGTCGACGCGCACGTGTTTGATCCCCATGCGACGGACGACCCAATGGAGGAGGATCTCCTAGAAGGGGACCCTGACGAAGAGCACGATGCCGACTATGGCGAAGGTGATGAGGATCGCGACCATCGTCATCGTCGTGCGGCGAACTCGAGCCGATTGCTCGAGAAGGACAAAACGCCCGCCGCATCACCTGAAGCTGCTGATGGTAGCGAGACTGCCGAGAGCAGCAAGGGCGTTGAAATCAGTCATATGGGAAGTTCCCGTGAGAACGAGCCGGACGACGTGCCGTGAAGGCAATTCGCGAGGACTGTCGTAGGCTCACAGAGTTTACTGATGAGGCGGTAGGCCAACTTAGGATCACCACCGACGGTGGGGACACGGCACCACTCGAAGGAATGAGAAAGACCCCCCTTCCTATGATGCGGCCGCAATGGGGCAGGACAGCGCCCACTCGAGCGTCGTTGCCATCGACAGTCTCCTCCGAAAGGTGAGACTCCTCGGAGGCGTGTACGCGAACCGTACCCTTTTGTATTGGGTAAGGGTGCACGGACAACGCGAGGCCCTGGAGGCTCTCGTCGATGCTCTGACGAAAAAAAGAGCTCAAGTTCGCGTTTGCCAACCTGCTGGCCCACGTCGAGCAGAGCATCACGGAACTCAGTCGGGATTGCCAGATGCAACGCCTGGCCACCTATGAGGCAAGCCGCCGATGCAACGACCTCGACAAGGAGTTGCAGAGCGTGACCCAGGTGCAGATGCAGCAGCAAGCACAGCGTGTCGTAGCTGTGGATGCCACTTCCGGTGGCAGCGACGACTTGCCTACCTCAACGACTTCGGGGTCGGTCATGAACACGTCCTTCCTCCACAGTGTGGAGATCTTCTAGACGGACGTGAAGCTGACCGACTGGCTGAACCGCGTGGAGCACATTCTACGTGTCCACAAGGCTCCACTCAGCCAGTGGGGTGACCTTGCCACGACGCAGCTTGAAGAAAAACTCTTCAAGTATGTGGTCAAGGAGTGGACTGCGCAGCAGCCGCACCTCGAGTGGTAGCCCATGCCATGGGAGGCCTTCTGCACGATCATGCGCAAGAATTGCACCCAACGTGAGGAGGCGTAGCACGCTTTCCACAAGATCAAGGACTTTAGGCAGTTTGGCAGCTCGCTCGAATCCTACATGACCGAGTTCGCCGCACTTGTGTAGGAAGCCGAAAGCTTCACCGAGGGCGATGGGACTTAAACCTTCAAGTACCCGGAGTGCATGCTGCTCGAGTACTTGCGTGATGGTCTTGCCAGCGAGAAGATGAAGGACAAGACCACCACGACAGCCACTGGCCAAGCTTGGACAAGCTGGAGGGCATTGCGCGACTACATGAGCGAAGTGTATTCGACAAACCCGAAGCACTACTCTGATGCACGGCCGAAGGCGCGTGCACAGCAAGGCCACAACATGCGCATGGACGCTGCAGGGGCTGGTGGGTCAGCTGGAAAGCGAGGCGGGGCCAAGGGAAAGCAGCCTCCAGCCAAGAAGGCTGGTGGATACACAGGCCCCAACAATAAGCGCAGCCGCGAGAATGACGAGTTGCAGGCAGCGCGTGGGCGTCACAACACATCCTTTCGCAAAGGACTCTGCCACAACTGCATGCAGCCGGGCCACTTTAGGGCTCAGTGTCCTCAGGCTACTGGTGGTGGACAAGAGGCCGCGGCGTTAGTTGCAGTAGTAGCACCTTGTGGGGATGGTGAAGCAGGAGGCCACGGACAGGGCCGTGGACAGGGTCGCGGTCGTGGCAATGGGCCTGGCCGTGGTAACGGACAGGGCCGTGGGGCGGGTTTTCCCCATCCTTGAGTGACGTCAGTGGGGACAACTCAGGGGTAAAACTGGATCACGAATGGGGGTTCATGTTTTCATATGAGGATGCTAAACAATTTGAGTTTATGACGAGTTCAAATTTCTCTGTTGTCTTCTCTTCTCTTGTTGAACCGCATTCTACACTTGCTGACCGACATTGTCCACTAAACCTTGCATCTCCGAATGACATGCATGATCGTACATGCTTAGTGCTGGTGACACCAACCACTGTGCAAGAGTTGTGTGACACAGTGATTGAAGGAAACGCCCTCAAAGCAATGAGTTCAACCACGTTTATAGTACCTTTAGTCAACGATTTCGCCCCAGTCAAATTTAAAGACTGGAAGGTGCTAGCCGAATTCACACGTGCCCACAAGATGTGGACTCAAGTGGGTGAATCATGGGAGTTGCGACGGCCGTCGTATAGATTCCGTGTTTATCACAAACTCGGCTTGCCGTCGTCGAGTCTGTTCGCTCAAAAGAGTGGAGGCAACATGACGATGCAGTTCAAAGGACACCTAGCTGGTGCTCCCGTGAACGTACTTGCTGACACTGGAGGAGACGACTCTTTTGTTAGCCTCAGATTTACCCAACAGGTTGGCCTAAAGTACGAGCCATCGAATGGTGCAGTTGTTTTCGGTGACAACCGTACGGTACCCGTGATCGGTACTTGCAAAGCGAAAGTTTGCATTCAAGGGTACACACAGAGTGTCATGTTGAAGGTACTCAACCTTATTGACCCGTTTGACGTAGTGCTAGGCGATCCCTGGCTCCGCGAGAACAAAGCTCTAATGTGCTTTGAAAAAATGTTTGATCCTCTGAAAAGGACAGCGCCGCTTTACGTTGATTCCGATTACGGAATTATCACCGACCTGACTCAAAGTCCATGCCAGCTTGTCTGCGATGCAGGTCAAGAGACGTATTCGACAAGGTTGTCGATACTTCTTGGCTGAGCTGCAGAACGTGGAGGAAGACGTGAAGGAAGACACGCCACACGAGATCAAATCTCTTTTGGCAGAGTTCTCGGATGTATTCCAAGACCTACCGGCTGATCTTCCACCAGAAAGACACATGGGCCACACAATTCCGCAGCAACCGGAGGCGACTCCTCCGTTCAGACCCATGTATCACCTTAGTCCAGTAGAAAGGCGAGAGACCGAACGCCAAATCAAAGAGTACCTTGCAGAAGGGTGGATCGAGCCCAGAAGCTCGCCGTACGGTGCGTCGGTCCTTTTTGTGAACAAAAAGGACGGTGGTTTACGCATGTGCGTGGATTACCGGGCGTTGAACAAGCTGACGGTGAAAAATCGATTCCCTTTACTGCAGATTGAAGACCTTTTGACCAACTCCAAGGCGCAAAAGTATTTTCGTCCTTGGATTTGTCTCAAGGGTACCATCAAATCCGCATCACGGGAGATGATGTACCCAAACCGCGTTTCAAACGAACATGGGACACTATCAGTTCCGAGTGTCATGCTTCGGGCTTACAAATACCCCGACAACCTTCTAAGGAGAAATGAACCGAACGTTCGCCAAGCAACTCGGACAGTTTGTCGTGGTTTACCTGGATGACATCCTGGTTTTCTCCAAATCAATGGAAGAGCACATAGAACATCAGCACGAAGTTCTGAGAATCCTTTGGGAACAGAAGTTCTATGCGAAAGTGAGCAAGTGCAAGTTTTCACAAGATGAGCTCGAATACCTTGGAAATATCGTCGGCAAGGACGGCATCCGTTTCGACCCACGAAAGGTCCAAGCCGTCGTGGACTGGCAACGCCCCGAAAATGTTGGGCAGATTTGGTCTTTCCTCGGCCTTGCAAACTACTTTCGACGGTTTATGCAAGGGTATTCGACCCTGGTAGCACCGCTAACCAGGCTCACGCGAAAAGACGTGCGTTGGGAATGGACACCTGATTGTGAGAACGCTTTTCTCAAAGTCAAAGAGCTTCTATCCACGGTGCCTGTCCTAGCTCTTCCGGATCCATCGCANGTGGACTGGCAACGCCCCGAAAATGTTGGGCAGATTTGGTCTTTCCTCGGCCTTGCAAACTACTTTCGACGGTTTATGCAAGGGTATTCGACCCTGGTAGCACCGCTAACCAGGCTCACGCGAAAAGACGTGCGTTGGGAATGGACACCTGATTGTGAGAACGCTTTTCTCAAAGTCAAAGAGCTTCTATCCACGGTGCCTGTCCTAGCTCTTCCGGATCCATCGCAACCGTGGGAGGTTCAATGTGATGCGTCCGTAGTAGGACTCGGAGCCGTCCTCATGCAGAACGGTCACCCAGTTGCGTATGAGAGCCGGAAGCTCATCCCCGCGTAAACGCGGTACACGACTAGGGATCAAGAGCTCCTTGCGGTAGTACACACTTTCAAGATGTGGCGTCGCTACCTCGAGGGTGTTCAACGGGTTGTGATGGTCGTGACCGACCATAATCCATTGGTGTTTCTCCAAACGCAACCAAACCTGTCAAGGCGACAGGCGCGTTGGAGCGAATACCTGAGCCGATTCTTGTTCACATGGGAATATCGGCCAGGATGCATCAATGTGGCCGATCCACTAAGCCGACAGCATGTGGAAATTAAAGCAACCACCTAGGTCATTCGGTGTTTTCTGGCCATTGCAACAGCAACAGTACAATCACTAGATCCCCCTGCACCTCTGCGGAAACCACCATGAGAGATTATCCATTACAACGGTTTTGTAAACAGGATCCGGATGGGGTACTGTGTGGATTCTTGGTTTCAAGAATCTCGAAATCTGGACAAGTACGGCTTGGTGGAGGCCGCAGGAATCTTCTGGCATGGAGAACAAGTTGTTGTGCCAAACTCGGGAGACCTTCGAGCAAATGTTATCTCCCAGTTCCACGACCCGCCGGTCGCAGGTCATGTGGGACCCCGAAAGACCGGACAGGCACTCTCGGACCACTATTGGTGGCCACGATGGAGTGTCGATGTCCGTACGTATTGCATGAGATACGAACCATGTCTTCGGAATAAGGCTAGTAACAAGAAGCCTGCTGGACTCCTCCAATAGCACCCTGTTCTTGGGACTCCATGGGAGTGCGTCAGCATGGACGTCATTACTGGTCTTCTGGACACGGCCCGTGGCCATGATACAATAATAGTGGTTGTGGATCTTTTGACGAAGATGACACACTTCATTCCTACAACCACTGACGTGAACGCAGAGGAGACCGCTCGTCTCTTCTTTGAGGGTGTCGTAAAGTACCATGGCTTGCCGTTGCGCATTATCTCCGATCGAGATCGAAAATTTCCTAGTAAGTTCTGGCAAATGATGCACGAGTACTTCGACATTGAGTCGCAAATGTCCACAGCATGTCACCCTCAAACTGACGGACAAAGAGAGCATGTGAATCGCAATCTGGAGCAGATGCTCCGCATGTACGTGGACCCTGCCATGCATGATTGGGACGAATTCCTAGCACCGGCGGAGTTTGCAGTGAAGAAATCGGTGAATGAGTCCACACAGTTCACACCGTTTGTGTTGAACAGTGATCGGCATCCAGTGGTAGCCTCTTCATTGGTGAAGAGTGGGAGTACAGAAGGGCAGGTACCTTCCGCTCAAGCCTTTGCCAAACGTATCGACTCCTTGTTACAGGAGGCGAAGGGTCACCTTCAAGCAGCTCGGCAGCGACAAAAGGCATATGCCGACAAAGGTTGACGGGAGGTCTCGTTTGACATCAGTGACAAAGTGTTGCTTAGCACTAAAAACCTTTGGCTGAAGTCGCCAGGGGCAAGAAAACTTCTACCGAAGTGGATTGGGCCATTTCCCATTGTGGCACGCATCGGGCCAGTGGCATACTGATTGCTACTGCCGCCGAGTATGAAGATACATGACGTGTTTCATGTGAGCCTGTTGGCTCCATACACGGCAGACGGAACCGTTCAGCCACCGCTAGCCGTCCTTGATTTCAACGGCCAATACGAGGTCCTTTGCCTACTCCAGCATCGAGAGCGTACTCTTCGGTCGCACGTTGTTAGGGAGTACCTCGTTCATTGGGCCGGTTGTGGACCTGAACATAATTCATGGGAGCCCGATTTTCGGTTGCCCACAGGGGTGGTTAACGAGTACTGGAGCGAGCTTGCAACTTGCACAAATCGACGTGGCAGAAGGTACCACCTGAACGCGGAAAAAGTGAACAACGTTCCCACATGGCAGCATTCATGGACAGCGACCATAGGAGGTTGGGGACGCCCAACATTGTTGTCGCACGGACGCTCCAGCCTAAAGGGGGGAGGCCGCTATCCGTGCTGACCTACAAGCTGCAGCTTAGGTCCAAGTACCATGCACATGTTCATGTCTAGCTGGTGATTGAAATTATTAATTTTCCTGCACAATGTTGCTGACTCACTAACTGACAATCCTACTTGTTGTTCATGAACCGATATGGTTCATAATAAGTGGGGAGGAATGTAGTGGGAGGGCCCGGCCCTCCCTCCTCGCCGAAGCGAGGGGTGGTTGCGCACCATCCCTCGCGTCAGCGAGGGCTGGCTGGCGGCCAGCACTTCGCTGGCCACCGGCCAGCACTTCGCTGGCCACCGGCCAGCACTTCGCTGGCCACCGGCCAGCACTTCGCTGGCTGCTGGCCAACTCGCTGTGAGCCGGATAGACGGCCGGCGACCGGCCAAGCGACCGGCCGGCCACCGGCCGGCCAGCCGCCAGCCGCCGATCGCGGCCTCAGTCCGATCGGCGGCTGAGAGGCCACGAGGGCCTCGAGGGCGAGGCCTCGTGGCCTCGTGCCCTTGCCCCCCTCGCCCTCCTTGCAAAACAAGCAAGCGAGGACGAGGGATAAGGGGAGCGAGGGTGAGCATGAGAGGACTGGCGCGAAATCGCATGTGTGCCTCGCACACGACGATTTCGCGCCAAAACAGTAAAACGTAAATCAAAGTTCGTTCGCAACGAACTTCGACATAAAATAAATGAAATAACTCGTGGGAACACACGAGTTTGAGGTAAAAACCCCCCGTTTGGGTCCCAAAATCAGGGGTTTGGTTAAAAACGGAAACGGGCCTGCAGAGACTCGAAACATTGGAGTCTCCCTCCTCTCGGTCATTGATGACGATTGCCCCTCAATCCTACGAAGGGGGTAAACCCCTGACGCGGTTTGAGAACGCCATTCTGCGAACACCGACGACGACTTCAGAGCAGGAGCTGGAGACTCAGTCTATTACAACATGAATCTCTTTCGTTTTGAGGATTTCCAAGGAGTTATGCATATTTCTACAACGTTTTAGGAGGTTTTATGAATATGATCTATTTTTTTCAAAGTTGAACGGAGTTGTACGGAGTCACAAGGAGATTGAGTGTAATGTCTACAGTTCTACCAAGTTGTACAAAGTTGAGATGGTTGTGCTTGATCATGTGGATTTGTACAAGGTTATATGTAGTTGTACAGAGTTACATTGACTTATACAAAGTTGTATCAAGGTGTACAAAGTTGTACGAGGTTGAAAGGAGATGTATGGATTCGTAATGAGTTGTTAGGGTTGTATGGAGTTGTGTGTACTTGAGCGTTGTTTTATTGAGTTTCCCAATGTTTTTTTGAACTGTACGGAGTTGTGTGGAATTATCAAGAGATAAAAAAGGGGTTTTACATACTTGAACACGCTTATACAAAGTTGTACGAAACTACACAAGTTTTGTTGAGTTGTACATAGTTACATCGACATACACAAAGGTAAAACAAATTGTATGGAAACATAAGGAATTAAATTGAGTTTGTTTAATTTGTATAATGTTGTATGGATTGGTAAGGAGAATCGTACGCAAATTTATGGAGTTTGACAGAGTTGTACAGAGTTTTGCAGAGGCATACAAACTTGTACAGAGTTGTAGAAAGTTTCTTCTAGTTTCACACAGGTGTACAAAAGTGTGCACACTTGTACGGAGTGGGAGTTGTACAAAAACGTACAGAGGTTAACTGATTTTTGTGCGGTTGAATAGAGTTGTGCAGATTTGTACCGATTCTAATGGAGTTGTGCGCGCTACTATGGGGTTGTTCAGGGTTTAATGGAGTTGTACATAGATTTATGGTGTGACATGGTTGTACATAACTGTATCGAGTGTTATGGCGTTGTGTGGATTTGTACTCAGCTCCACAATTTTACGGGGCTGCACGGAGTTGTTAGGAGTAATTTTGGTTTAACTGAACTGTACAAATTGGTACAAATTCATGCAGAGTGGTATTGAGTTATACAGTACTGTGCCAAGTTATATGGAGCTCTACAGAGGTTTATGGATTTGTACGGAATTGTACAAAGTTGTACGGGGTTGAAGAAGTTGTACCTAGTCGTATGGAGGTGAAAAGGGTTGTGCATTTCTGCACACGGTTGTACGTAGTTGTACCAAGGTGTGTGTGTGCATAGTTCTGCGGATTATTACCACTTTATACTAAGTTGTACAAGATTGTTCATAGTTGTAAAGAGCTGTGCATAGTTGTACAGGGTTGCAAAAATTTGCACAGAGTTGAACAAAGTTGTATTGAAATGCATGGAGTTTAATGAACATTGGTTGAGTTGCATGGGAGTTTACCGAGTTGTGTGGTGTTTTCAAGAGTTTTATGAAGTTAAAAAATAATGTACACACATCTACGGAGATGTACGGATTTGTAAACCGGGGTACAAAACTGTCCCAATGTATTTGGATTTTTACATGATTGGAAGGAATGACATGAAGCTATATAGAGTTCCACAATGTCTTATGAAGTTGTGCAGAGTTCTACAACGTTTTATGGGTTTTTTAGTTTCAAGGAGTTGTATGGGACTTTAAGTAGATGTAAGAACTTTTATGGAGTTGCTAGGTATTGTATTGAGTTGTACAAAGTTGCAAGGAATTAGGTCTACACATACGAATAGATTGGTATGGAGATGTACATATGTGTATAGAGTTGTGTAGAGTTGGCGGGGTTTAATGAGGTGTATTGAGCCCTACTTAGTTGGATGGAGTCTAACGAATATTCATAGAGTTGACTAAAGTTATACAAAGATGTTTTTAGTGTCAGAGTGAACCCGTGTTTTCAGGGTTGTGCGGAGTTGAGACAAAATTTTATGTACTTATACAGAGTGTACTGCGTTGTCTTACAAATTCATAGGAAATTGTACAGGGTTGTACAAAAATGCATGGAGATCCATGTAATCTTATGTACTTGTACCGGGGTATCTAGTGTTTTGTGGATTTGCATTGAGGTGTAGAGAGTTGTACATACGTTTACGCAAATCTATGGGGTTGAGAGGAGCTTCTCATAATTGTATAACATTTCACCAAATGTAAGGAGTTGTACAAACATGTACAAGGTTGAAAATCGAAGAGATGAGTTATGCAACTTTGTCAACATTGTACGGGATTTAATGAGATTACACCTTCTTTAATAGTTTCTTGACTTGTATTGAGTTGTACGTGGTTTTACACAAATGGAGCTATATGGAGTTATGCGTAGCTACGTGGAGTTGTACACTGATGTACAGAGTTATACATTGTTATGTGGAGATCTACAGAGCCATGCAAATTTGTACCATTTACATGGAGTTGTACAGAGTTGTAAAAGAATATAGAAACATAAACACGGCACAACATAGTTGTACAAGACTGCATAGATCGGTATAGATTTTCACAACAATACACGGAATTTTGTAGACTTTTATGGATAAGCGTAGAGTTGCATTGAGATTAAAATACTTGAACGCAGGTGTACAAATTTCTACCCAGGTGTACGGGGTTGTATGAAGTTATACACAATTTCACGGCATTTTGCAAACTTGTATGAAGTTGTATGGAGCTGTATAGACATGTACAGAATTGTAGAGAGTTTGCTTTGTACTGGCTATTACAAAATTGTACGAATTTTCATGGATCAGAATGGATTTGTATGGGTTGGTATGGAATTGTATCGAATTGTACGTGGCTTAAAGGGTTTGTATGTGATTTTACAATGTTGTATGATGTTGGAGCTATATTGAGTTGTATTGAGTTGTACGTGGTTTTACAACACCGTGTGGGGTTATACAAAGTTATACAGAGATGTAAGTACCTATACAAAACTATACAATGTTGTACAAGAGTTGCATCAATTCTTTTGTAATCGTACGAACATGTACATGATTCAAAGTTGTGCAATAATTTTCATAGTTGTACGGAGTTAGAGAGAGACATAAGGAATCGTAAATAGTTGTACGGGGCAGGATATTCAGGCATGGAATGGTACAGAGTTGTACAACTTTTTACAGGGTCATAAAGAGTTGTTCAGAGTCGTACATAGTTAAGGGGATGTACGTGGTTTCGTGGATTTGTACATGAATGCATGGGGAAATACACTGGTGTGTGGAGTCGTACAGCGTCGTGGGGAGATGTTAGATAGGGTTGTAGGGATTCTAAAGCACTTGTACAAGGTTGTACGGGATTGTACAGTATTGTGTAGAGTTGTACAGATTTGTACAGGTGTGCATGGGATTGTGTGCATTTGTAAGAATTTTAACAGTTATGTCCTCAAGTGTACGCAGTTGCATACGGTAGTATAAATTGTTCAGAATGATGCGAAATTGTACAAAGTTCCTTTGCTTGATAAAGAGCTATACATAGTAATATTGAGTTGTACAAATTTGTACGGATCCGCATGAAGTATTACATAGTTATTCAGATCTGTACAGACCTATGTGAATGTGTACAGTGGTTTATGGAGTGTGACAGAGTTATACACTGGTGAGCCAAGTTCTGCTGAAATGTATAGAGTTGAACAGAACTGTATGGAGTTGTAGCGAGTTGTAGCGAGTTATACAAAATTGTACACATCCGTACAGAGATGTGTGCAGCTGTATGCAGCTGTACATAGTTTGTACTAAACATATGGAGATGTAGAGAATTGTGTGGAGATTTATGGAGGTGCAAATAGATGTACAAATGTTAACACAGTTCTACATATTTGTATGTATTTTTTCAGAATCTTACCAAGTTGTTCATAATTGTACGAAGATGTGTAGAGTTGGAGTTGTGCGGAGTTGTATGACATTGTATATAGCTATACAAATTGGGATGAATATCATTGAGTTGAGCAGCATTGTACAGCGTCGTAGAGAATTGTACTGAGCTTGAAAGGGTTGTACATAGTTGAAAGAGTGGTACCTATTTGTACAGGATTGAAAGGAGCTTTTCATTATTCCACTAAGTTGTAAGGGTTAATACATAGTTGTACAAAGCATTACAAAGCTGTATGGGGATGTGTGGAGTTGCTCGGATTCTTTCTTTGCTTTGTGGACTTTCACAGAGGTGTACTGAGTTGTATAAAGATTGCATGATTGTTTGGATTCACATGTGACTTTTCAGAGTTGTGTGAAGTTGTCTGGACTTGTATGGGGTAGTATTGGTTCGTACGAAGTTGTACGGAGTTGTACATAGTTCTACACGAATGTACATGAATGTATGGATTAATGCGTAATTTTGCAGAGTTGGACCAATATGCACAAAGCTGAACAGGGCTGCTCCACATAGGACAGGGTTCTTGGAATTGAGCGAGTTGTCCGTGTTTTTACGCAGTTGTATGGAGCTATACAATGTTGCACGGAGTTTTTAAGAGCAGTAGGGAGTTGTACAGTGTTGTGTGTAATTTTGTGATGAGTACCATTTTCTATCCTATTGTAATGGTTTTTACAAAGCAGTGTGCAGTTGTACAGATATAGAGATAGCTTTACAAAATTGTACATGATTTTCTATAGTTGTATAGAGTTGATTGGTGTTTGTAAGGTGTTGCATGGAGTTGCAAAGATTTGTTCGGATTTGTACGAAGTTCCCAGGCTCCATATGGTTGCCCCGACTTTAACTATATTTATATTCATTTGTACGGAGTTATGCAATGGTTTTCCAAGGTATACAAAGTTTGAAATTGTTTTACAGAATGTTACGAACGTTTATCAACAAGGACAAAGTTGTGCAGTGTTTAACACATCTGTACAAATTTGTACAGAGGTCAACAGGGTTGAACAGGGTTGGAGTGGATTTTCCTATCTTGTGCTGCGTACTACAGAGTGAGGTTTAGTTGTATGCATTTGTTTGGAGTCATGTAGAGGTGTGCAATGTGGTACACACTTGGAAGGTGCTGTACAGATTTGCGTGGAGTTGTAAAGAGTTGTGCAGAGTTGAAAAGATCCGCACAAAGCTGTTCGGGGTTGTATAAAGTTTTACGGAGTTGTATGGAGTTCTACAAAGTTAGATAACACTGTAAGGAGCTTTAGAGTGTATTCTTGCGCTGTTTAAAGTTGAATGGCTTTGTACATAATTGTGTTGAATTGAAGGGATTGTAGAGATATACATGGATTTGTATGGACTTGTAATAGACCGAGATAGGTTGAACGTGATTTTGCAGGGCTATACACGTATGTACACAGCTGTAGAGGGTTGTACACAAGTGGCGTAATTGTATCAGATTGTGTGGGGTCTTATCAATTTGTACATAATTGTACGGGTTTTTATACGATGTGCAAAAATATTATGGAGGTGTAGGGATGTCCATTGATGTGTATATATTTTTGTGGGATTGTAAAGATTTTGACAAATTTGTATGGAGTTGTATGGAGTTTGACATGATTACACGGCATTGTACATAGTTATACTATGGTGTATGGAGATACACTCAGCTGTACACGTTTAGATTGCACTGTATGCAGGCGGATGGAGCTATACCAAGGTGTAAGGATTTGTACCGAGCTGGAATACTTCGTACCGCCAAGGGGGACTAGAGGGACGACCCCCCCTTCTCCCCATTGTCCAGCCTTGCACTCCATAGTGGTTCAGGAAGCAGCCATGGCTGAGACATATCCCCGTCCCATCCTTATACTCTATATTGAGTCCAGATGCACCCATGGCTGATTCGTGTCCCCTTCACGCCGTTGCACTCGAGAGTGGATCTGGATGCATTAATGGCTACCAGTGGGGAGGAAAATACAAATGAACAGCATGGGATAGAGAATTGTCATGTATGCGCTGTCCTGCGCATTATTTATCATACGTTACCAATCACCCCAGAAGACAAACTCAAACTTTGGTGTATTCAGATGTGTACTTGTTGCATATTCAATCAACAAACATGGAACACCACAAATGATGGGTGCATACTGATACCCTCCACACATGTCCGCATGATAAAAGGTAATGCAAAATCCACGTCTACGCAAAGACACTATTTGTACACTGGTAGTGTAGTATGTATTACATGAGTTTGGGTCAATTGGCCATGCCTCTATTTACCATCAACCACGGCGCCTGTGCACCCTCTACGTTCACCTATGCTGGAGGCTAAGAGGTGTGGCTAGATAGGTGTCTTTTCTGTACTTTTCAATCTGTGTATTGACATGTGCATACACGCGAACTTCGCATGAGACCAAGGTGCATTTGAAAATACATTTTTTCACTCGTAAATCATTGTCTCTCCGTCCCATGTAGTTCGTGTTAGCCAGATAAGTTAAATTAACATGCAAAGGAAATACAATGATATAATTTCACCAGGCCATTATATAATTGTTAGTGTACATGTGTAACACGTCTATCATCCATCTTGTGTTTGGGAATACGTGTTTCTTTGGACTGTAAAAGCTTGGAATTGGGATGGTGTAACATGGTAGTCAACACATCCTTCTATCCTTCTTCTCAAATGCGAGCCGATGTCCCCCTACCCCCGCTTATCAATTATGTGTGGGTAGTGTATTGTGGTGTGCAAGTGGTTGTGACTGTAAAACACTCACAGATGCATACATAATCATATATAAGTATACCGTACTTGTAGCTTATTCATCGTGAAATTATACAAAAAAAGAAATTGTTCAAATAGCTGAGCCCTCGAAAACTTACCTCCCAGGAAATTCACCAAACACGCTTTTGGAAATTGAGGCAGGGAAGGAGTCATAGTTTGAACCGTTTGTTTTGCATCCTCCCACCGAATAGTAGGGGTGTAACAGGCTAATGTTTTGGACCATGAATACCACGATACGTGATAAACACAGTATCCATGTACGCGAGTGAGCGTAGTAAAAAGAATCGTCGAAGGTGATTCATCAATTCGTGTGACGGTGTCTACATATTCAAACTAATTTGGTGGGTGTTCATTTCTGGATGCAAACCCTTGCATGTTGCCAATTCTCATGTTTGCAAAGTGTGCTCTTTGCAGTGAAATCAATGCACCTGCCCTAGCATTCGTGTTGCAGTGTTTTGGCGTGAGGGACAGTCAACCAGTTCCTACCCTCCCTCCCGATTGTATGTGGGGCGTAGTGTGGCGCATGACTGCGTGTAATGGCTACATATTCATGAATGTATTGACAACAACAATGAGTTTTAACACTGCTGTATCCTCCTTGAAAGCTCCTTTCTATCAATACACAAGTGTGTTGTAGTTGAAACTTCTCGTATTCACTCTCTGATAGGTTCATCCATTACGCTTCCAAAAATTGGAGGCGGTCATTGTCGGTTTGACATCATGCTTAGCACTCTCCCAGACATGAAAAGTGTATTGTGGGTATTGATTGGACAATTGATGTCTGGGCATACGCGAAGCATGAGAATGGTGCAAAGAGATAGAATAAACATGTAGAAACTTGCAAATGCAAGCCTTTTTTCATCCGTTGACGCGATTGCATTCGTGCATTCAAACCGCCTTTGTGGACATAACATTCCTGCTATAGACCATGGCATGTCGGGTATAGCCGCAGTCGTCGAATGTGCTCCTCGTTCTGAATTAATGGCATCCCTCGTAACATCCGCATGGTGGTGTCATCATATGGACGAGGGTCAACCAGACCCCCTTCTCCCCTTACCAGTTGTACGTGTTGAGCTTTCTGTGGCATGTGTTCGGTGGAACTATGGCGAACTACACGGGTGTACGCGTAGAACCCCGGTTTGTTCCCAATATGTTTCCATTGGGATAAAACCCTTGTGAATGTCCATCAAATGCCCCATGCATGCTATCAGATACTCACCATAGACACTCGTGTGATTTTTGGCAGGGGTGGGGAGGTGTTACTTGTTAGGAAATAATTACACCGGCAAAATGTATAGACCCACGACAAACACAATGTATACAATGGAACATGTTGCGTAAACTACACCAGTAGTGTCTATCGTACACCTTCAAGAATCTTCAAGTCCATCGATCGCATGTCGGTGCGGGGGGGGGGGGGGGGGGGGGGGGGGGGGGGTCCACTGGCACGCGGCTAGTCTGCCATCGTCGTCAATGATGTGTACATGGCATGGTTTTCGGGGATAACCCCCCCTCAACCCTATTCCAAGCGGTACACGTTGGGTATTGGTTCAATGACAATAACCAGTTGTCCCTCCCAGTGTACAGGGTGGCCATGGTGTATGCAACCTGGAACGACGGATGTGTTTCTTTGGTATTCGTCTACATGCGACTTCCAGTTCGGATATGTAGATATCTGTCTTCATATTCACTGTCATGGTCTTTCATCCCATGTTGGGGTTTCTTCTTTCACGCAATTGGTATTTTGTGGTGCCTGGATATCAACAACATTTGGTGGCATCGCTTGGGCATACGAGTGCCACACTTTGCATTTGCATGGTATCCCGCTCGTTACACCGGGTTTTGTGACCACAAATTTGTGGTCACGAAATAGAACAGGTGGTTGAACTTGATTTGTGTGTGTTCGTCGCAGACTGTAATAACCTTCTATAGCTTTACTACTACGTTTGGCATTGCATTTGATATCAGTGCACAATCCAATGACATGTCAGTGGACAAATGCTGGTTGGAACTACCAAAGCATGTCGATCCACCAAAAATGCATAACCGTCTACCATACGTCCACACCCTCAAGCACACAAAACACAACGGGACATGTCCCAACTTGTTAAGTTCCACGTGTCCAAATACCAACTTTGTACTTGGTGTTGTGCTACATCCAGAATCACGAAATCATCAATCAATCCAATGTGACTGGTTGGTTCGTAAACAAAAATAACAGGCATTACATAAACCCCAATCTACCATTAGTAACATGTGTGCTTCGCCTGCAACCGGTGAAGCCAACAGGAGCGAGGAAATCCCTAGGCAACATTTAGCGCGAGGGGGCAAGTTGCATAAGTCACAGCGTGAGAGGCAGCTCTTGAGATGAAAGACGGACTACAGAGAAACACCTTAGGAAACACCTTGTATAGGTTAGTAATAGAACGAGCAAGGGGAGGGGTATCTACTCCCTTCCTCAAAGTGTGCATACGGGTGACGCATCCCCCAAACCAGAGGAAGAAGGCCATAAACTCGTCAACAAACTTCGAGAAAGAAAACCAGAACGGTCGCAGGATCCATAAGAGCTACTAGGTTGTCCGACTGACAACCCAAAATAAGTCGTAGATTCACAAGGAGGAGCCCCATGCCGCCAAGTCAGGAAACAACAAACGTGGACCACGAAGCAAATGGGCCCGAGGCCTGCCCATTAGAAAAATCATGTGAATACCGAAGAGTGGAGAAGGCGGAGGTGTATTAGTCAACGTACTTGTCAACCATCACACAACGTATGCAAGTGAGTAGTGATAGGTTAAGAGGTCACCTAGACTCATAGGAGGGCAACATAGTTGTCGTGTGCATGTACACAAGCACAAACCCAGGGTTGAGGACCACTCAAAGTCTTGGGCGGCACGAGCGAGCGACACGTGTCGCACTACGTGTCGAGTAGTTAGTTACATAAAGCGTATCGAGAATACGAAGGAACTTATTTATATAAAAATAGATATGTATGGAAGTCATACGAATATTCTGGAAAAAGTGACAAATTTCGTGATTGTTTTGTCCAATATTCTAGAAGGTTGTCAAGGACACAAGAAAGTATTGGAACAAAATGTTGAGATGTGGGAAAATTGGTTGAACTTTTGGTAAAACTTTTTTGCTGAAATATTGCATATATTCATGAATATCCGTGGATTTACGAATTGAAACACCCCTTTTTGCACTATGTTCCAATGTAAAGCAGATTTATCTGGGCAGGGTTCAATCCCCTCGAGAGTCTTCGTGCTGTGGTGACGCCCTAGTTCACTACCAGGTGTTCGTTTCCGGCTCAGGGTACTCTAGCGAGTACATGTTCTTGCACCCCAGGCAGTGTCAGCCTCCGCCAGATTTGAGCTATTTTCCCGCCAGCGCCGTTTCAAAAGCCTCTCTATCCGGCAGGTTCCCGCCTGCAGTCGTTACCCCCATCATCGCCCGACGCTTGCGATCGCCGCCATGAATGTTCAGAAAACGAGATTCGACTATCCGGTCGAATTGGTATGCACTCGCATTACTCGCCTCGTCTGCAGGAGTTCGCCCGTACCAAGCTTGACATCCAGGAAACAAATCCGTTTTCTTCCAAGAGAACATTTTAAGCTTTTCGAGAGCTGATATCGGGGCTCGGACCAGTGAGCAGGGGAACGTCAGTGGGGGCTCTACGGAGCGCCGTCTGCTGCTGCGGTCGTGCCCCGGAGGCTAACGACAAGACGTTCCCTTGTCCGCCAGGAGACGTCTGCTGCTGCGTTTGGGCACGGACGCAGCTGCTCTCCCTTGGAGGTTTGGCAGCGGTGGCAGTAGCCCATCCTCGATGGGATCAACAACCGAGACTTACTGCGACGATCCCATCGTTGAGTGGTGCGCAGTGGCGCATTTTCCCTCTTCGTCCTCCAAAACTTCGGGGCGATTGCGTTGCGCCCCTACAGGATCCAAACCCTAACTTCACCGAAAGTCGACCAGCGAGCTCGACGTGGGTGTCCTGGCAAGGCTTGGGATTGGATGAGGCGATCACAGTTCTCCCGAGCACCTGTGCCACAGCCATGGGGCCTCACGAAGGCGAGAGCCAAGCCTGGAGAAGAGCTGGAGCCTACGACGACGAAGACGATGAGGAAGAGATTGCCCCCGATGAGATTGCCAAGAGATTCGCGGCTCTCCTGCATCTTGAGAAGGACCTCGCAGCCAACTGGAATGTGGACGTGGCGGGTCTCCTGGACGAGTACCTGCAGCTTGTGGGCCCCTCCTTGGTGCCCCTCAGCGGCATGGTGCGAGACACGGAGAGGATGAGGGCTGGCCGGGCTGGCGCTGGGGCTGACCTGCAGGGTGGCGGCGGTGAAAACGGAGGGGCGGGAGGCTCGCGCGCTAAAGTGAACTTCTCCCAAGGTGAGGGAAGGGCACCTCTTGCCCTCGACTCGTGTCTACTTAGCTGGCCACCAGGCTTTCATGCATTTTGGTCCGCAGTGACATCGGGGACGGCAGCTTTAGACAGGCATCGCGGGCCTCAACGGGGGATCCAGGGTTGTGCCTCAAGCACCAGCAGCTGCCTGAGAGGAGCCGTCACTATCGTCTTTTGAATGGGAGAGCAATCCGAGCTGCTCTCAACTGAAAATGTCTCGTTTTGACACCTACTCTCCTCCCCGTGGGGGTGATCGAGGCTGCACTTCCGGCCGAGTGGTTAGAGTGTTGGTCAGGAGGGCAGATTCTTGTGCCAGGAACTTGAAGTGGGGATCTCGCAAGTGGCCAGCAGCAAGCCTTGTCATCTAAAAAAAGCAGGCTTCTTTGGCCCATCAGATCAAAAACCCCTCCCATTTGAGCGGTGAACAGGCAAGGGGCAGATTACGAAGAGGTGGTCCTCACAGTCCTATCCAAAAACCAGAGGACCTGCGTGGGAGGCATCGTTGTCAGTCGCACAGCCAGGTTCATGAACTGGAGTGAACTTTCGCCCGACTCTCCCAGCCTCGAATACAGCGCGTAGGCAGCACAACCCCCCACACAATGCAGCATCTCTGGCCATAATGTTCAGCTATGTGGCGGCGCCCATTGGGCATTTTTGTATGTCGAGGCTGGGGAACCCTCCTGGCGAGGTAGGAGCGATGGAACTGAAGGATAAGCAGCGGTGATGACACCTGGAAGGATCTCAAATGTCAGTTCCTCACGTCTGCTCTCCAACTGCATGTGCTCTCTCCTCTCTAACTCAGCTCTTCACTTGTCCTCGTCTCGTTCTTCTGTCCGTTTGGGCTCCTTTTGTGTGCAGCTGCCTTGCTCATTCAAGGTTCAGCTGCCGTGTATAGCCGAAAGACGGACTTCTTGCACACGTTGGTGCTGAATGCCCTCTCTGCTTTCGCCCGCATGGGCCAAGAGCAAGCAGAGCAGCAGCAACAGCAAGCGAAGGCGAGGAACAGGTATGCATGGATGAACCGTGACCAGGACGGGCAACGACTTGCCGTTTTGGGAAGGGGATGCAGCATGTTTCTTTCTGGTTTAATGGCACATGATGCATGCAGAAAATGAGTGAGTTTGTGGTTGAGGAACTCCGTTCTGGTCTTGCAATGTATTCCTGGCAAGCCCTTGACACGGCCAAGCTTGTCCGATGGGCATGAGTGCAGAAGTCTCATTGGCTGCTGAAGCGTGCCAAACGATTACAGGCTTCCTGCACCGCCGCATGTCCCCTGTGCACAATGATGCCATTCGTCTGGCCACAGCCCTGCCGCAGTACTTGCTGTTAATCGAAGCTTGCCCGAAGTCGAAGTCTGATGCTGCCCTTTTTCCTAGTGATGTCAGTGTAGTCCTGGCTCCTGCTGCATCTGTTGCTGCCGCTGCCACGCTGCTGCTGGTGCTCACCTGGATTTTTGCTGGTGGCAGCAGTGGAGGTGGCCCTGGTGCTGGTGGTTGTCATTCATGAGGCACATAAGGGGTGTGGTAGGACGGAAGAAGGCTAAGTGCCGGATGGAAAATGATGAATGGGCAAAGAAGCAGTGGCAACAGCAGCAGCAGGGAGATGTGATAGTGCTGATGCGACGGGGACAAGATGATGGAAATGAGCAGTGGTGACATTATCTTCACATTGATGTGCTGGAATCGCAGTGATTGTGGCGGTTGTGGCCATTCTCAACAAGAAAGAAGATGAGGACATGGATGAAGTCAACGGCAGCAACAATGGCAGTGATAAGAATGGGGACTGCGGCGTTTGTGTGATTGGCGCAGGCCACCATCACCAATGATGATCGTCGTTGTTCTTACTGTGAAAGCTGAGTTCCTGATAATTGTTTCAAATGCGTGTGTCATGCAGGCAGGATGGTGGGGATGACTCTGAAGGTGCAGGGGAAGGGGAGGTGTACCTCACCCTGGACGATGATTTGCCAGGTGTGTTTTGAGATGCCTGATGGCAGGGGGTCGCAGATGCCCACCTTCACACTGAGGGAGCACAAACACTGTCTTGACGAGTTCTGTAACCATTGTTGTGTCCGTAGCTGTGCCCACGTCCGTTTCTGCATCCACAACATTGTCTGTGTCTGCGACGGCGACTGTGACCGTGACCGTGACCGTGACCGTGACCGTGACCGTGACCGTGACCGTGACCGTGACCGCGACCGTGACCGTGACCGTGACCATGGCCGTGGCCGTGGCCGCGGCCGCGGCCGCGACCCCGACCATGACCGCGACCGTGACCGTGACTGTGACCGTGACCGTGCGTGTGTCCATGCCTGTTCTTGTCTCCTTGTCCATGTCCTTGTGTGAGTCCATATCTCTGTGTTTTGTCCGTTTTTGTGTCCAGCATAATACCTGTGTCTGTGTCGTTGTCTGTGTCCATGCTTGTGTCCGTCTCAGTGCCCATGTCTGTTTCGGTATCCTTCCGTGTCTGCGTCTCTGTCTGTTTCGGTGTCTGTGTCTGTGTCTGTGTCGGTGTCCGTGTCCGTTTCCGCGTCCGTGTCCGTGTCCGTGTCCATGTCCGTGTCTGTGTACGTGACCGTGCAAGTGTCTGTGGCAGTGTCCGTGCCAGTGTTCGTGACAGTGTCAGTGTCTGTGTCCGTGTCCGTGTCCGTGTCCGTGTCTGTGTCCATGTCTGCGTCCCAGTCCGTGTGTATATCTGTGTCTGTGTCCGTGTCCGTGTCCCCGTTTGCATCAGCATCCATGCCCGCATCCACGACCGCCTCTGCATGCCCATCCATGTCCATGTCCGCATCTGCCCCTGCATGCGCCTGCACCTCCACCTTTGCAGCTGCATCTGCCTCCGCCTCCACCTCTGCCTCGCCTCCATATCCGGCGGTAGGGTCCGTGTCGCCTTTGTGTCAGTGCCCATGTCCATGTCTGTCCGATGCCCATACTGGTGTCCATGTCCGTGTCTGCATCTGCATCCGCTTCCGCGTCTAAGTTTGTGCTCGTGCTCGTGCTTGTGCCCGCGCTCGTGCCCGAGCTCAGGCTCGTGCTTGCATTCGCGCTCATGTTTGTGCTTGCGTTTGCGTTTGCGTTTGCGTGCATGTGTGTATTTGTTGGTGCTTGTGTCCATGTTCACTCTTGTGTTCATGTCCGTGTAGGACCTCTTGTGAAGCAATGAAGGTGATGCTGTGGAATGAGGTTACGTTTTGGTGGCACAGCTTTGTGCAGGCCATCGTGGCAGATGTCACCGGTCAACGTGGGTGGTCTGTCTGGTTGGTTGCTTGACAAGCCAGCGCATGACAGATTGCATGACAGATGCTGCTGTCTTATGTGCGCCTTCTGTTCCCTCTTTCTTTCTTTGTTTCTTTCTTTCTTCCTTTCTTTCCTTTTTTCTTTCTTTCACGCGTCCCTAATGTTTGGAAGGTTGCACTTGCGAGACATTATTCATTTATGGCGCATCCTCATGCAATGCCATGTTGTTGCTTGCCTGCAAGCTGAAAAAGCGGCATCTGGGCGTCATGATTACCCCGAACAGTATACGACAACCTCCGTTGACTTGGAAGCAATGTTGAGTTAGGTCGTCTTGCCCGCCGCCGAGTACATGCACCGGAATGATAAATGGCACATGATGGACTGCCCAGATCCACATTGGAGAGACCCACCCTTGTCCACTTGAATTCGGATGCAAGTCTTTTAACTTGCAAAAGCTCCTTTGGGCCCTTCTGCCTTTGCGCTCTCACTGAATCAAGCTGTGGCCGTGGCGTGGCTGTGCCGACCATGCAGAGCTCAAGGCAGACGAGCTCACCCTTGATGAGAGCGAGGGCGGTGAGGAGGGGGCAAAGCGCACCGCCCGCCCTCCGGCCATCCTCTTGTGCGTGGAGGAGGAGGGGCAGCAGCAGCAGGAGCCGCAGCGCTTGCAGGGCGACCAGGCAGCTGGGCACGGGTGGGCGAGGGAGGCGCTGAGGTACCAGTCGGCTTTCATGGTGAGCTGAGGCAGTGCAAGCTCTCAAAACCGTTGGACAATTGCAACCTGCTGCCCGGGTTTGCGTCAGCATGAGCTTTGCATGAGAAGTGCTTGCGGTCGATGAGGTTCGGGCCCATGACAGAAATGGGTCTCTGGTTGGAATTGGTCTGGCAGCCGTTTTGTGGATGTCGTGACGGCGAGTTGCTGCGCTCCAGGAAAGAGCGAACAGAGACGACGACGGTCGCTCGTGGACAGATCGTTGCTGTGTTTTGAGAACGGTGGGCAAACAACAAACTGCTGTGTCCCAACAGGCTGCCACGGTCAACTCCGAGTCTTAGTAACTGAGTGCTGTTCTCTGAGGAAAGCAGTGCTGTTCTGGTTTTGGGCAGCAAAGTGCTGTGCTGTCCAGTTCTTGGAAAGGAGTGCTGTTGCATGCCTTGGAAGTCCACATAGCCCGGAGCTCCTTGTTGGCGCTGTGAGGTTATGGGCTTAACACTTCTTGCTGCGTGTCTGCAGGTTGCAAACAGCACGTTGGATCTCAATGGCGAGGTCCTGCTCCAGGCAGAGGAGGACGGACGGACGCTTTGGGGACAAAGTCCCAAGCTGCGAGCAGAAGCAGATGCTGAAGCAGCAGAGGCGGCGGCGGCAGCAGCAGCTGCTGCGGCAAAACGAGCAGAGAAGGGAAAGGCGCCGATGCAGCAGTCCTCGTCAGCAGCAGCCAGCATGTCTGAAGGCCAGCCCCCCCCGAACGCCTATGGAGAAGGCCCCAGCGGAACTGCGGGAGAGGGGGGGGCTGAAGTGGCAGGCTCGCAACCAGACGTGACAAGCTCAGATCCGAAGCTTCCTGGTTCGGGCCCTGAGGGAGACCAGGCCATGGTTGACGAAGACGTGGCAGGGTGGGGCTCCGCTTTTGCAGGTGGCAGCCAGAACAATGGCGACGACGACGACGGCGATGACGGAAACGGTGATTGCGGGGACGGGGAAGGCTGTCCAGACTCGCGCACTGATGGCGATGCCGTTGCAGGAACGGATGGGGTAAGGGATGGGGGCGACGCTGCTCATCCCGGCGCTTTGGCTGCAGAGGCGGGGCCCAGTGGGAGGGATGGGCCAGGAGGGTCCGATGGGGCAGCTGCCTCTGCAGGAAGGGCTGACGCAGCAGGAGGGGCCGCTGAGCCAAAGGTGGAGGAGGAGGAGCCCGTGTACGATCCCTACACGCCGCTTGATGCGGACGATCCTGGAAACGCAGTCCCGAAGCCCCTGAAAAGAGGTGAGGTGTGGCAAAGCCAAGACTTGTCCATCCAACAACTGTTTCCCGCACCTCTGATTTCTATTTTTGGCCTCCCCCCCCCCCCTTCCCTCCCCTACGCATTTGGCTTCTCTTACACCGGCATGTGAGCCTATCCACCATCTGTACAGGACGGCCCATGATGTTACCATCAACCATTGGCATGCAAATGTCCCTGTCTGAGGGGGAGAGCAAGGATGGCTGTTGGCTGTGCTGCTGCTGACCCCGATCCTGCCACGGCCATGCACGCCTCGATGCACCGCTTTGCCACCTGCAGGTAGACCGCTCATCCAGAGGAGGATGCGCAGGGCAGCCAGTGGAAGCCGAGGGGAGCCGTCGGAATACAGCATGGCGCAGAGTTTCTCGCAGGGGGAGAGTCTAAACTCTAGATCCTCCGCCGCGGGCCTGCCCTTGCTCTCCCCCTCGCTGGCATCTGCAGCGGGCCTTCAGGGCCCTTCCTGGTGGCTCCCGTCGGACCGGTGGTGTCCGAATGCACCTCCTCCTTTCATACCCTTCTTCCCTCTCCAGGGGTCGGATGCAGAAGCCGCCTGCTCCATGGCAACAGGCCTCCCACACCTCATTCCCCTAGGTCTGGAACAACCAGTACCTAGGGGAAGAGGGAGCCACAGAGGGGCAGAGGAGGAGCACATTTTCCCCATGGTTGCAGCTGCCGTGGAGTTCTTGGGAGGAGGGAAGAAGAGGACAAGAGGTGGCCGATTTCATGAAGTGCGTGAGGGAGAGGAGGCTGAGGGGGATGAACACGGGAGGTTAGGGCCGGACATGTCTTGTGGGAGGAGCGATTCAGGGGGCGCTCCACCTCCAGAGAGGGTGCGTACTTTATCATCCTCCCCCCCCCTCCCCGTGTGCGTCCTCCTGATTCTTCCCTCTCCACATCCACCTTCCCTTTGCCTTATCCCTAGTGGCATGAATAATGTTTGACATGATTATTGGTTCAAGATGCTGCCACAATGATTTTTTGTTTCTCTGTTGCCAATCTGCCAATGTGTTGCCAATCTGCCAATGTGTTGCCAATCTGCCAAAGTGTTGCCAATCTGCCAATGTGTTGCCAATCTGCCAATGTGTTGCCAATCTGTCTTGCAGCCACGAGGGGATGCCTTTGAAGACCCTGCCAGATCAACCCCAATCCCTTCCAACACGTTTGCCGACATTGACGATGATGACGGTGGCGGCGACAATGGCGGCGGTGACGATGACGACGACCCTGGTGCTTTGCGTGGCGACGCCGCTGGTAACAGTGCTGTAGGAGGAGACGGAGGGTGCGGCAGTGCAGCTCAAGATGCACAAGGCTTGCACAAGGTACTTCTGCCACACAAGCTACTTCTGTCGCTCAAGCTACTTCTGTCGCTCGATGGGTGTCAGCATCGAAGCTGAATGAATAACGTTCATGAGCCCCTTGTTGTTCCCTGCTTGGTACCAGTGCTAAAGTGGTGAACCCCCCACTCCCCACCCTCCCACCCCACCTCTCTCTCTCTCTCTCTCTCTCTCTCTCTCTCTCT
>SZWC01000693.1:88288-112290 GCA_023375785.1 Penium margaritaceum | reverse complement strand
CACCCACACACCCACACACCCTCACACCCTCACACCCACACACCCACGCACCCACACACTCAGACACCCACGCACCCACACAGCCACACACCTCGTTGCTGTAGGTGGCACTCTTGCGCATAAGCTGCGTGGCGGTGGATGCAGCCCCGTTCTGGTGTGAAAAGCCCTCCTCGTTTTCCGCTGCTCCTGCTGCTGCCATCGTGGCTGCTTTCCTTCCCTTGGATTGCAGTGGGAGAAGAGAATTCGAGTGAAGGGACAGGACGGAAGGGCGGGAGAAAGCAACGTGATCAGAACGCGCCTGTCACTCTCACCCTCACTTTCACTTCATGCATCGTTCCGTTTTCGCCCTGGTCTACAGCCCAGTTGCGAGGGCGAATGGAAGCACACGAGTGTGAGGGAGATGTCGACTTGACGTCATACATGAATGGCCCTTCTCACACAGCCGCGTAGCAACTCGTTACTGCGCTCTGCGTTTCCTCTCTTGTCGTAGTTAATCTGCCCTAATCTTTCCGAGCAGGACTGCGCAACTGTTACTTACCAGACGTACAGAAGTCCCTAATCTTTCCGAGTGGGAATTTCTGTTCTTACACAAAAAGCCGATCGTGTCGCAAGACCACTATATTCACTCCAACGATTGAGTGAATTTTCCCGAACCTTCTGCCAACTTCGACCACTCTCGCGAATCTACCACAGAAGTATCACGACCTTTCGATCGATTTCTTGACACGTGGAGACGAATCTGGATCAATAAAATATGCATCTCGCATCTTCATAGTCGATTCTCGAAGGCCCCCGATTTCTCGGTGCACATTCTCGAATCCGACCACTCACATTCCGAATCTGCACGCTTCGCTCGACAGCCTACCCAACGACCCCGACTATGCCTCATTCGTAGCTCGACAGTTGTATGTATATGTTCGATCATTTTGACACTTGTCATCATAGTATAATTATTTCCAATTATAAATTGCTTAAGTGTCCCAAATTCTTAATCGTGTTCTATCTCGCAAGTTCTACATGTTCACCATCTGCGCTCCGTTCGGCATAAAACTTGGTATTAGAGCACAGCGGTGCTAGAGAGGCATCCGACTACTCTACCCATCCGGAGGACTACCTCCCACAGGCCGTCCGTACATCTTCGACATCAAGACCTCGCAGATTTCGCGACTACGACGTGAGGCGAGCGAGCACAACCGACGACCAGCAAAGGGTCTTCGACGACGACTTCGGTAATGGAGGAGCAGAACGTGCCAATGCACACGAACCCTGGAGCGACAGCGAATGCTGGTGTGGCAGACTATACGGCAGTTGGATCAACCCCTACGGCTTCAACGACCAGTTTGGTCACGGTCCCAACGGCGATAAACCAGCCTCCCCTACACACAGCCTGGACGACGATAGTAGGGAGGACAGGTGGCACTAGATGACAGGCACGAATCAACGAGGAACTCGTGAGCCGAATCTCCGCGCTCGAGGGGATCAACAACCACCTACTCCAACAACTCAACTTTGCGATGGAGGCTCTTCGCAACGCAAGCGCACGTGAAGTGGTGCTCGTCGAGAGAAATTCAGAACTCTCGAGCGAACCCAAAATTTGACTGGCCCCACCAAAACCGTTCGATCCTACGAACTCAGAGGGACCGACGGTTCGGATGTGGCTGACAATTTTGAAGGTGCACTTCACCGTTGCTGGGGCCAACGACGATGAAAAGAAAATTGACCTCGCGGCCGCGCTTTTGCATGGCACGGCACTAGGTTGGTGGTCCGACCTAAAGACCATCCAACGGCAGCAGGAGACCGGCGGAGCATCATCAACGCCCAATGGCGCCTGTCCCGCAACGTTGACCGCAAGCGTTCTACCCTTGGAGTAGATCAACAAGTATTGGCAAGACGCGCTGACGCCACCAACTGACTGGAGCAAATTCTCGCGCGTGATGCTCGCATGCTTTGGATGAATGAATGAAAAATCCGATGCACAGTACAAGCTCCAGCGTCTCCATCAGCAGTATGGTGTGGCTAAGTATACGGGGAGATTCAACAAGATCTTCAACAAGATCACTGTAGCAGAAATTACCCCCGACGAACTCTGTTTTCATTGCAACGGCCTCAAACGAGATATCCGACGAGGAATTGTTATTTTCATCATCCAAAACAACTTGTCGTAGATGATCGCAATAGGAGAAAGGATCGATAGCGCCGACTACAACGCTCGAGTCCAGGATTCCCACAGCTGGCGATCTTCTTCCCACAGTTATTGTGGAAACGGAAAAAAAAACAGTCGGCAGACTCCTCGACTCCGATGGAAGTGGACGCCGTCAACCAGAGAGATACGTGAACCTGCTACAACTACGGAAACTTTGGGCATATTGCTCGCAACTGGCAGAGCAAGCAACAGGCCAAAAGGGGGGAGTCGTAGAAAAATGAGTCCGGAAACGACAAAGGGCAGGAGGAAAGGGTGCAACTCTTGTCCGTGAGGAGCGATCTGCGCCTAATGATTGCCCATGTGAACGGCCTACATCATCGTAGAGGATTTTCTGAGATCACAAAGTTCGATGAGGGGTACGACGACGACCAATCGGCAATACCGTAGTGTTACTCATATTCGCTCATTATTTTTTTCCTAATTATGTGCCACTCATATTCGCCCAGATTTCTCTTCAGTGGAATATTGTTGCTGATCCTCCTATTCCCCATTGTGTTTATATGCCCACTTCTTAAATTCGCCCATCGCGTCAGATCAGGTCCGGCCAGGACCCCGTCGGTTCGCCATCTCGAACTACGAGATGGCGAACGGCGCGGACCATCGGTTGCTCTTGCCGATGGCGCAGAGCAACCGATGGCAAGCGGCGGCCAATCCCGGGCCATAGAACACGTGATGCCGAATCCGTAGGCAAATGGAGAGCCATCGTTAAGATACGGGCAGGCTGTTGCGCTGGCAAACAGCCAGCGCAACAGCCTGCCCGATTGCTTTGGGGCTCTTGGGCAGCGGGCTCTTAGCGTCACGTGCGACCAGCGGCTTCTTGCCTAACCCACTCCGCGAACATCATGCGCACGTTGCTCGACTTCAATGTGCGCTGCATTGGCAAGGAAGATGCCGACGCACAACTCCAGTCAAGATTCCGTGAGCACCAAGCGAAGTTCCCGAATCCACGCAAACTGTCACCTCGTCGGAAACCTGGCCGTCCTCCAAAGAAGCCTGTGCCGCTGCATCTTGCAACGCAAGAGTCCAGTCGCCCGCCAAACAGCAACAGGACTCTAAACGTTCCGACACCTCAGACGTCGTCATCTCCTCTGTTAGTTCCAGCGGCACCAGCATCATCAACAACAGCAAACAGCACCAGCGGCAGCAGCGTTGGCAGCAGCAGTACATGCACAAAGCGCAAGCGACATGCGTACATCAACTGGATTGGTGATGGCCACCTCCAGCGCGTGCACAATGCTATGGTGGCTGGCGGTAACGCATACCAAGCAGTGAAACTTTTGCGAGCGACCTACCGCGAGCCGGGTGGGACGTGTGTTTACGACCGGCTCAATGCCTCTACAGTTCGTGGCTGGTACAAGCACAACTCCACAGAACTTCTCCCCAAGTTTGCAAGCTTGGTGAAGGAAGTTGTTCCGCTTAAAGTGCAAGGATCCACGTCGAAGCGAAAGCATGGCCACCAAGGGAATCCCAGCTTCCTCCAACGCCATCCAGAGATGGTGGCTGTCTTTCGCGAGCGTCTGGAGGAACTTCGTGATGCAGGGACGCCTCTCAGTTCTGGAACCATTCAAGGTGTTCTTCATGGCCTTACTCTTGAGCACCATCCTTCAGAGTTGAAGGAGAAAGGTGGCACAATGACCTTCTGCAGATCGTGGATCCGAAGGTTCCTACGCAACACGCTCAAGTGGTGTTTCAGGTGTGGGACAACAGTAGCCCAGAAACTTCCGCAAAACTGGCAGGACCTCAAGGAACGCATGCTCAAAAGGGTGGCCGCGCTCATGCGACTTCACAACGTTGACCAACACTTCCTTGTCAACGCCGACCATACCGGCATCAACCTTGTCCCGACAGGTACAATCTCTATCCATGCGCCAAATCTGACTTGTCTTCAATGGTGTGCAAGACTAACAATGCAAAACTGATTCTTCACCTTGCAGGTGACAGAACCTACGCGCCGGCTGGCGTCAAAGAAGTGGCCATTCGCGGCCTTGACGACAAGAGACAATTTACCGCGGTGGTTGCATCAACGATGGGTGGGGACCTTTTACCCCTCCAACTCATTTTCGGCGGCACAACAGCAAGGAGTCAGCCGGACAACGCAGATTCCCGCATCGTGAAGGCTGCCCATCACTTCCACATCACACAGACGAAGACTCATTGGGCAAATGCTGAAACAACACGCGATTGGATCTCTCTTTTGCTTCATCCTTGGTACAAACGTCAGTATCAGAAACACGGAAAGGTTGCAGGTCAACAGAAGCTGATTCTCCTTGTGGACGCATGGCGTCCGCACACGTCAAAAGACATTGAAACATTTCTGAAGAGTAACTACAAGTACATCAAGTTGCTGTTTGTTCCAGCTGGATGTACCTCTGTGGCACAGCCAGCAGATGTGGGACTGCAGCGCCCACTAAAAGCGAACATCCGAGCCCAGTTCACTGAGTGGTACGCAAAGCGGGTTGTTCAAGACATGCGAAATGGAGGCAAGGGTAAGGTTGAGCTCAACATGGCCAAGATGAGGAATGTGGGGCTAACGTGGGCCTTGAACTCATGGTTGCGCTTGAAAGGCATGCCTGACACGATTGAGAAAGCGTGGACAAAGTGTAACTTCTCTTTTGTCCTTGACCAAGCCTTCTGTGACAGGGCAGCAGAGGAGGCTTTGGATCCCTCAGCTAACCTCTTCAACGAGGTTGTTGAACCTGAGGATGACATTGTGATGTAGCTCCTTGTGTAGTTTTCTGGTGATATTCTAATTTGAGTCTTCATACTTGCTGCGTTTCACGATACTAGCCATTTTAGTAGAAAATTCACTAACATGTTGTACAAATGTATTTTTTGAGTGAGTCTCAAGTAGGCGAAATGAAGTGTGAAAACGATGTGTGGTAAAGATGGGAAATACTATTTATGAACCTGATTCTCCTTTAGTCGATACAATTTCACTAGTGTTCATAGGCGAAAGTAAAATAATTATTTAGAGCGAATATGGATAGCACTACGGTACTGTTAAAAGTAGAGCATTGAGGATGCAAAAGTCGCATAACGATACCAGCACTATTGGATGGAGGAGCTTCACACAGCTTTGTGAGTAATGACATGGTCCGCAACCTAGGTTTGCAAACCGAACCAGGGGTGTTTGAAGGAAAACCGTCAATGGAAGATTGTAGATCGGAGACTCCGAGAACCACTACGACTACAAGTGGGAGATCTACGAGATGTAACGGTCTGGAGGTATTGTCCAATGAGCGATCACAAAATCACCTTCGGACGAGATTTCCTGTGTCGGCAAAGTCTGCAGGTCGACTACACCACTGGCGTCGTCTACGTGGAGATCGAAGCCGCCAAACGACAACTTCCAAAGCGGGATGGAAGCCAACAACGGAAGCAACAGAGGTGGAAGTAGCAGAGGAAGACGCGAAAGCTGAAAAGCGACAACCTGTACAGCCGATATCACTAAACGTGGCCAAGCACTGCATACGGCGAGGAGCTCGTGCGTGGCTCATACATCTTGGGCCAATGGAAGAAGCTTAAGTGGCAGCATCTCACTCGTCATCGGCCTCATCAACCTTATCGGCATCAACGAAGTTGGCGATGGTACCTCAAGAGTTCGCACCACTGATTGAGGAGTTTACGAGCGTCTTCCCCGACGAACATCCGAGAACCTTACCTCCTCAGCGAGACATCGACCATAGCATCGAAATAAAGATGGGTAGCAGACATACAGTTCGAGGGGCCTATCGAATGAGCAATCACGAGCTGACCAAGCTAAAAAAGCAACTTGACAAGATGCTCGGTCAAGGATTTGTCCGTCCTTCAAAGTCACCATACACCGCACCATTACTATTTGCAAGAAAGAAAACTGGTGAGATGCGGATGTGCGTGGATTATCAAGTGTTGAACAATGCTAGCATCAAGAAATGCTACCCTCTTCCCCAAGCTAATGAACCTTTTGACCGACTCCGAGGGGCTCAAATTTGTACTAAAATCAACTTGGGTAGCAGATATCACCGAATCTGCATGGCAGACGCCGACATCAAGAAGTTGGTGGTCCGAACTCACTATGGCCATTTCGATTTCACGGTGATGCCGTTGGACTGACGAATGCTCCAGCAACGTTCATGGCAGCAATGATTAACATCTTCCGCCGATACCTCGACGATGTTTTCGTGGTGTACCTCGACGACATTCTCGCTTACAGCCGCACCCTGGAGGAGCACAATGGACATCTTAAAAATTTCCACAAAGTTTTACAAAGAGAGGGTTTTTTCGTAAAACTCTCAAAATGCGACTTTGGACGTCGTTTGATCGAGTTTCTGGGCCACATCATGAACAGTGGATGGATCACCATGGATCTGAAAAAAAAATGGGAGCAATCATTGATTGGCCATCGCCGACCAACGTTCGATAAATTCAAGATTTCCTTGGTATCCGCAATAATTACCAGCGATTCTTACGGAATTACGCCTAAGTGTCAGTGCCTCTTTTTGACCTTAAAAAGAAAACGAGTGGCGGTGGAGAGACAGTGAATAAGAAGTGTTTACCGCTTTGCTGAACGCTTTGACCGCGGCGCCAACCTGGCCATTAGCTGATCCAACGGTCGGCTACGTCGTGGCCACGGATGCATCAGACCAAGCCATTGGCGCGGTCCTTCTACAAGACCATGGTAACGGCAAACAACCGGTCGCCTACATGTCTCAAAAACTACGAGGACCGGAACTCAACTTCGTAGTGCACAAGAAAGAGATGTTGGCGGTCGTGCACGTGTTGAAGACGTGGCGATGCTACCTGAAGTGCCGCAGATGCATCGTGCGCACCGACCACCGCACGTTAAAATATTTGAAGACGCAGCCGAACCTAAGTTTACGTCAAACCTGATGTACGGAGTTTCTTGAATACGGGTTCGAGTATGGTATAGAGTATCGGGCAGGCAAAATAAAACCGGTGGGCGCACTCGGCCGTCAACCAGATTTAATGGCTGACATGGCAACGCTATAGCTTAAGCGAGACCCGTACCTTGAGTGGTTACGACCAGCACGGCGGATACGACGAGGAGAAATTCTGGCACGATGCACCATATTGGCGACGGCGCTTCACTCGCCAAGTGGACGTTCCCCCAAATGAAAAAATTCGCCATATGTTGCTCGAAGAGTTTCACAACACAGGACCAGGTGGCCACTTCAGAGAGGACAAGACACTCAAGAAGCTGGCAAAAAACGATTGGTGGGACAAGATGCAATCCGGCATGGCCAACATCTTCAAAACCTATGACACATGTCAACGTAAAAAATCTCATCGCACGTGGCCACCCGGTATTCTGCAGTTGCTCCCTATTCCGATGGAGCCGTGGGCTGACGTCTCCATGGACTTCATCATAGGATTACCAGTGATACCCGAGGAATATGACGCAATCCTCGTGGTCGTCGATAGGTTTTCAAAAATGTCCCACCTCATTCATAAAATGACCACCGTCACCGCCGAGGGAACAATACGGTTGTTTCTTAACAACACCATGCGGCTACATTGCGTATGAAGAACCATCACGAGCGACAGATACGGTCGATCACCAACCATTTTTTACGCGCACTAATGACTTGTTGCGCTAGTAAAATTCAACTTTTGACGACGTTTTATCCTCAAACCGATAGTCAAATCAAGCAGACCAAATAAACGCTCAAACAACTTCTACGAACACTATGCAAATCTCACGGGATGGATTGGGCAGAAAAACTCTCAATCGCCGAAAGCGCATATAATTCGATAGTTTCCACCACAACAGATAAAACTCCATTTGAAGTGGTGTATGGCAAACTTCCCGCCACACGGACTACAAAGTCGTAGCAACATTCACGTAGTTGACGTTCAACGCCCATATTTCACCACTATCTGGGAGCAAACACGGTAGACACTCACGAAGACACAGGCAATGATGAAGGGAGCAGCTGACCGACATTGGAGCAAGGACGTATTCACCGCTGGTGACAGATTCCTCAACTCTACAAACATCAAACTCCGCGGAGCTGACTGTTCGAAGCTCAAACCCCGATGGTTGGGACCGTTTGAGATAGAGTGCATGCAAGTCCCTGTGGTTGCGCGACTCAAACTCTCTGACACTTTGCATGTTCATCCAGTGTTCCATGTCAGTAGACTCAAGCACTACCGAGACCCCGGAGAGAACTTTTTCGACATGAATGTACCTTCCCTGCCTCCGGTTCAAGTGGACGAAGACACAGAGTACATAATCAAGGACATCCTCGGCCATCGACGACGAGGCAAAATGACATAATATCTCATCAAGTAGCATGGCTACGATGCCCCGCACAACAGATGCGAACCCTACTACACCTCTATGACGTCGATCACCTAATCGACGGTTGTTACCGCCGTCTCAGGGCCACATCTGTACAGGCGCCGGGATGCCGTGGCTAAAAGGGGGGGGGGTGTTACGTACCAGAAGTACACTTATCGCTTATTATGAAATACTCAAGTGTCCAAAATTCTAAATCCTGTTCTGTCTCGCCACTTCTACCTGTTCACCATCTACGCTCCGTTCGCCATAATAGCAACTCTCCACGGCGGGACACCACCGTCAGAAGTTTTCAACAATGGGCTCTTTACATTTATGGCCCGGATTGGCTATGATTTTTGAGTCGTGACCCTTGATAGCAAGTGGCAACAATTTGAGGCGCTACGAGGGTTACATCATATTCTTAACGGGTCGTGGCCCTTCGGTGCTGTTGAATTATAAGAAATTCCCTCTATACCACCGATAGGAGAAACGTACCACAACCCCAGTTTTTAAAATTAGCTCACTAGGTGCCACTCTTTCAACGTTTTAGGATCAGAATACCACGCTTCTGGATTATTTATCATGATCAGCCACATATTTTATTGTGATCATAATGTGCCACGAATGACAACAAAGCATGGATGGTGAACAAGTATGAGTTGTGAGGCAGAAAATGTTTTGAGAATTTGGAACACTTGAACAATTTGTAATCAATGGTACATGTACTTTGTTGACAAGTGTCGGAACTACGGAACACATATATGTATACAAGTGTTGATCTTACAAATGAGGCATAGTCGGGGTCTTTGGGCCGATCGTCGAGCGATGCGTGTGGAGTCCTATCATGAGTGGTCGGATTCAGAAGCTCCGCTAGGGAATCTGGGGGCTTCGAAGGTCAATGGTGACGATTCGAGATGCATCTTTATAAATCTCAATAAATTTTGATGTGTCAAGAAGTCAACAAAAAGCTTACATCACTTCTATCGTTGTTTCTCGTAAGTGGTCAAAGTTCCCAGAACGTGCAAGAAGGAATCCCTGGAGATCGAGGGCACGTGGCCAAATTGCTCTCGACCGTCGGAGCAAAAATCTGGGTCTCGACGCGCGGTGGGCTACTTGTATAATGATAAAAATGCCCAATCCCAACACTCAGGGACTCGTGTACGTCTGGTACATGACACTTTCCCCCTTTTAGCCACGACGCCGTTGCGTGCTTACAGATGTAGCCCGGCGGCAACAATAATACCTGATCAGATGATTGACGTCACATAGTTTGTCGTAGGTTTCCAAGTAATTGTGCGCGACGTTGTAGCCATGCCACTTGACAGGATATTTTTTCATCTTCCCACGTCGTCGATGGTCGCGGATGTCCTCGATGACGTACTCTGTGCCTTTGTCCACTCGTACAGGAGGAGGGGGAAGCACATCCATGCAGGGGACGTTCTGGTCGGGGTCCCGGAACTTGCATAGTGTTGGGACGCTTGAGTCGCGTAACCAGCGGGGTTTGCATCTACTTGACTTCAAACGATCCCAACCATCGGGGTTTAAGTTTTGAACAGTCATCTCTACAGATTTGACGTTTTCCAAACTAAGGAGGACTTTGTCGCGCTGTCGTTGCGATGTCCTTCGACTGCTCGCTTCATCAGTGCCTGTATCTTTACAAGCGTCTGTGTTTCGTCCCAGATGGTGGAGAAATTGCGGCGTTAAATGTCAAATGCGGGATTGTTTTTTTTTTTGCTGTGAAATCAGGCAGGTGTGGAGGGAAGTTTCCCATACACCACTTCGAACGGAATTTTACCCAGTCCATCCTCTGACGCTCACATGATGTGCAAAAAATTTATTCCAGCATCTGATTGGTCCGCTTGGTTTGGCTGTCAGTTTGAGGATGGAACGTCGTGGAAAGCTGGATCCAACTACCGTAGCGAGTCATAATTTTGTGCCAGAAACGACTAGTGAATCGACCATCTCTGGCGCTTGTGATGGTTCCCGGCACACTATGTAGCCGTACGATGTTGTTTAGAAACACCCGTGTTGTGGCTTCGGCGGTAATAATGGTCATCATCGGAATGAAGTGGGACATTTGTGGAAAACCTGTTGACAACCACAAGGATTGCGTCATATCCGTCGGGTGTGATCGGTAGTCCGGTGACAAAGTCCATGGAGATTTTAGTCCACGGTTCCATTGGAATGGGTAGTGGCTGCAGAAGTCCAGGTGGTCGCATATGATAGGATTTTTGTCACTGAAATGTGTCACATGATTTGCAAAAGTTTGCCACATCAGATTGCATCTTGTCCCACTAATATTGTTTTTCCAACTTCTTTAATGTCTTGTCCTCTCCAAAATGTCCACTTGGACTGGTGTCGTGGCAGTCCTGGAGCAGCATGCGATAGAGTTCGACGGTCGGGAGTACGACCACCTGGCGAGTCAATCATCGTCGCCACTTACACGCACTTACATGCACTTACACATACTTACACGCAATTACATGCACTTACACGCAATGACACGCACTAACACGCACTTACACGCACTTACACGTACTTACATGCACTTACACGTACTTACACGCACTTACATGCACTTACATGTACTTACACACACTTACACGCACTTACACACATTAACACGTACTTACATGCAGTTACATGCACTTATACGCACTTACATGCATTTACACGCACTTACACGCAGTTACACACAATTACACGTATGCACATACACTCACTTACACGCACGTACACGCACTTATACACACTTACACACACTTACACGCACTTACATGTACTTACACGCACCTACATGCACTTATACGCACTTACATGCACTTACACGCACTTACAAGCACTTACACATACTTACTTGAACTTACACACACTTACATGCACTTACATGTACTTACACGCACTTAAAATGCACCCACACACAGTTACACACAGTTACACGCAGCTACATATAGTTACACGCACTTACACACACTTACACGTACTTGCACGTGTAAGTGCATGTAAGTGCGTGTAAGTGCGTAAAAGTGTGTGTAAGTGCGTGTAAGTGCGTAAAAGTGCGTGTAAGTGCGTGTAACTATGTGTAACTATGTGTAAGTGCGTGTAAGTGCATGTAAGTGTGTGTAAGTACATGTAAGTGTGTGTAAGTGTGTGTAAGTACGTGTAAGTACGTATAAGTACATGTAAGTGCGTGTAAGTGTATATAAGTGTGTGTAAGTGTGTATAAGTACGTGTAAGTATGTATAAGTGCGTGTAAGTACGTATAAGTGTGTGTAAGTATGTATAGGTGCGTATAAGTATGTGTAAGTGTGTGTAAGTACATGTAAGTGCGTATAAATACGTGTAAGTGCGTGTAAGTATGTATAAGTATGTATAAGTGTGAGTAAGTGTGTGTAAGTACGTGTAAGTGTGTGTAACTGCGTGTAAGTACGTCTAAGTGTGTGTAAGTGCATATAAGTGCGTGTAAGTTTGTGTAAGTGCGTGTAAGTACGTGTAAGTGCGTGTAAGTGTGTTTAAGCACGTGTAAAAATGTGTAAGTACGTGTAAGTGTGTGTAAGTATGTGTACGTGCGTGTAAGTGCGTGTAAGTACGTGTAAGTGCGTGTAAGTGCGTATAAGTGCGTATAAGTGCATGTAAGTGTGTGTAAGTGTGTGTAAGTGCGTGTAAGTATGTGTAAGTGTGTGTAAGTGCGTGTAAGTGTGCATGGCTACGGACGCCTCAGATGGAGCCATCGCTGCAGTCCTCCTCGAAGACCATGGCAACAGAGAACACCCAGTCGCATACATGTCAGGAAATGTACGAGGACTGGAACTCAACTACAACGTATACGAGAAAGAGATGCTGGTGGTGGTACATGCATTTAAGACATGGCTGTGCTATCTCCAATGCCACTGATGCATCATGCAAACTGACCATCATGCGCTGAAATATTTGAAGACGCAACCGAAACTCACTCAACGTCAAACCCGATGGATGGAGTTCCTCGAATCAGGGTTCGACTATGATATCGAGTACCGGCCAGGAAAAATCAACCCAGCAGATAGACTCAGCCGCCGACCATATCTGATGGCTGAAGAGGCAACGCTGTAGTTGCAGTGAGATCCATCTCTCAAGCTGTTGTTCACACGAGGCTTCGATCAGCATGGCAGATGTAACAAGGCGAAATCTTGGTACAACACACTCTATTGGCGGTGACGATTCACTCACCAAGTGGTCATTCCCTCAAACGATGAACTCTGCCGCATGCTGCTTGAAGAGTGCCATGACACAGGTCCAGGTGGATATTTCGGGGAAGCCAAGAGGCTAAAGAAGAGTGCAAAACACTACTGGTAGAACAAGATGCAATCCAGTGTAGCCAACTTCTACAAATCCTACAACACATGTTAGCGAAAAAAATCCCGTCGCACACGGCCACCCGGACTTTTGTAGCCGCTCCCCATTCCAATCGAACTGTGGACAGACCTCTTCATGGACTTCGTCATGGTATTACCAGTCACATCCGAGGGATGTGACGCAATCCTCGTGGTTGTCAACGGGTTAACCAAAATTTCTTATCTTACTTCCATGACAACCACCACTACCGCCAAAGGAAGAGCCCGGATATTTCTAAACAACATCATACGACAGCACAGCATGCTTAGAACCATCACGAGTGACAAGGATGGTCAATTTACCAGCCATTTTTGGCGCTAACTAATGACTCGCTACGGCAGTCGGATCCTACCTTCAACAACGTTCCAACCTCAAACCGATGACCAAGCTGAACATGCCAACCAAATGCTCACTCAATTTCTCCAAACATTATGCGAACCTCATGGGATGGATTGGGTACAAACACTTCCGACTACCAAATTGCATACAATTGGGTGATCGTCGCCGATCGGGTAAATATCCGTTTGAAGTGGTATATGGTAAACTTCCTACCACACCAGCTGGACTACATAGTTGGAGCAACACTCCTGTGGTTGATGACCAATGCCGCAACGTCTCCTCCGTCTAGGATGAAGCACAGCAAACACTTGCACAGATACAAGCGGTAATGAAACGAGCAGCTGACTGACATTGCAACGATGATGTTTTTGCTGCCAGTGAAAAGAAACACTAAACTCCATAGAGCATAACGTTAAAAGCTTAAACCTCGATGATTGGGACCATTTGAGATCTAGCGCATGCAAACCCCTATAGTTGCGCGACTCAAACTCCTTGACACTGTGCACATTCATCCATTGTTCCATATCAATTGACTCAAGCACTACTGAGACCCCATAGAAAACTTCCCTAGCCGGGATGTCCCTCCTCCTCCTCCTGTCCATGTGGACAAAGACACAGAATAAGTCATCGAAGAAATCCTTGGCCATCGACGATGTGGCAAAACAACAGAACATATTGTCAAGTGGCACAGCTATAGCGGCACGCACAACAGCTAGGAACCCTATGACATCCTTCGAGACATCAATCATGTAATCAACGAAAATTACCGCGGTCACTGGGCCACATCTCTATGCGCGCTAGGACATCATGGCTAGAGGGGGGGGTGTTACCTACCAGACGTACATGAGTCCCAAATCCTTCTGAGTGGGTATTTTTGTCATTAGACAAAGAGCCCACCGCACGCCGAGACCCCGATTTTCTCTCCAATGGTCGAGGGCAATTCGACCAATTGCCCTCGTCCTCCATCTAACCTTCTTGCATCTTCTGACAACTTCGACCACTTTTGAAAATCCGCAACAAAAGCTTCATGAACTTTCGGTCAACTTCTTGACTCATCGAGACATATCTAGGTTTATGAAGATGCGTCTCGCTTCTTTGCCGTCAATGCTTGAAATGTTATGCCAAACAGAGCGTGTAAGGTGAACAAGTAGAAGTTGCAAGGGAGGACACGATTTTGAATTTAGGAAGCCCTGGGCAATTTGTAACTAGCGGTAAGTGTACTCCGATGACAAGTGTCAAAATGATTGAACATATAAATACAAGTGTCCGGTTATGAATGAGGTATAGTCATGGTCGTTGGGTTGATTGTCGAGCGACATGTGCGGAGTCGTGTCGTGAGTGGTTGGATTTGAGAAGGTCCGTCGAGAAGTCGAGGGTCCTCGAGAATCAAAGGAGAAGATGCAAGATGCATCTTTATTAATCCAGATTCGTCTCGGTGCATCGAGAAGTCGACCGCATTGTCGTGATACTTCTGTCGTATGTTTGCGAGAGTGGTCAAATATGTCGGAAGGTTCGGGAAGATTCACTGAGGGTGGGCCAGTTGGCTGGTTTGTCCTTGACCGTTGGAGTGAATATCGTTGTCTCGCAACGCGATGGGCTGCATGTATAATAACTAAAATATCCACTCGGATACATTAGGAACTTGTGTACGTCTGGTATGTAACATTTCCCCCCCTTTTAGCCGTGATGTCCCGGCATGCGTAGAGATGTGGCCCGGTGACGACGGTACTAGCTGTCGATTAGGTGATCGACGTATCGCAGGTTGCCTTAGGGTTTCCAGCTGTTATGCGTGATGTCGTAGCCATGGCACCTGACGAGATATTCTATCGTTTTGCCCCATCTTTGATAGCTGAGGATGTCCTCGATGATGTACTCTGTGTCTTCGTCCACTTGAACGGGAGGCGGGGGAGGGACATCCCTACTGGGGAAGTTCTATCCAGGGCCTCAGTAGTGCTTGAGTTTGCTGATATGGAACACCGGATGAACTTGCATAGTGTCCGGGAGTTTGTGTTGTGCAACCATAGGGATTTTTATGCGTTCGATCTCAAACGGTCCCAACCACCGGGGTTTGAGCTTCAAATAGCCGGCTCGGCGTAGTTTGATGTTGGCCGAGCTGAAAAGGAATTTTTGGCCAGTGGCGAATACATCATAGCTATGATGTTGGTCAGCTAATCGCTTCATTGCTGCTCACGTCATTGCAAGGGTCTTCCGTGTTTCCTCCTTTATGGTGGTGAAGTCTCCCCGTTGAACGTCAACCATGGGAATGTTGCTGCGACTTTGTAATCCGGCTGGTGTGGCGAAAAGTTTTCCACACACCACTTCAAACGAAGTTTTACATGTCACGGTGGAAACTGCCGAATATTATGCGATTTCGGTGATCAAGAGTTTTTGTGCCCAATCCATCATGTGTGCTTTCCATGGTGTTAAGAGAAGTTGTTCGAGCGTCTGGTTGGTCCGCTCGGTTTGACCGTTGGTTTGAGGATGAAACGTCATCGAAATTTGAATTCGGTTGTTGTAGCGAGCCATTAGTTTGCACTAAAAAAGCTGGTGAATTGACCATCTCTGTTGCTCGTGATGGTTCTCGGTACGTAGTGTAGTCGTACGATGTTGTTTCGAAATAACCGTATTGTTCCCTCGGTGGTGACGGTGGTCGTTGTTGAAATGTAATGGGACATTTTGGAAAACCTGTCGATGACCACGAGGATTGCGTCATATCCCTCGGGTGTGATAGGTCATCCCGTCACGAAGTCCATGGAGATATCAACCCACGGTTCCATCAGAATAGAGAGCGGTTACAGAAGTCTGGGTGGCCACGTGCGACATGATTTTTGTTGTTGACATGTGTCGGAGGACTTGCACATATCAGCAACGTTAGATTGCATTTTGTCCCACCAATTTTTTTTGCCAGCTTCTTTAGCGTCTTGTCCTCTCCGAAGTGTCCACCTAGTCCTGTGTCGTGGCACTCTTCGAGCAGCATACGACAAAGTTCGTCGTTGAGGAGAACAACCACTTGGTGAGTGAACTGTCGTTGCCAGTAGGGTGCGTCAAACCATGTTTTCACCTTGTCGTATCCACTGTGCTGGTCATAGCCTCGTGCAAACAGTTGCTCGAGATATGGGTCTCATTGCAGCCATGGCGTTTCTAGTTCAACCATTAAATCTAGTCGGCGGCTGAGTGCGTCCGCCGGGTTGATTTTGCCTGGCCGGTACTCGATATCGTAGTCAAACCCAGATTCAAGGAACTCCATCCATCAGGTATGACGTCGACTGAGATTCGTTGGGTTTTCAGATATTTCAACGCATGGTGGTTGGTGCACAAGATGCATCGACGACACTCAAAGTAACACCGCCATGTCTTGAACGCATGTACGACCACCTGTATTTCTTTCTTGTATACGTCGTAGTTGAGTTCTGGTCCTCGCAGGTTTCGAGACATGTAGGCAACCGGTTGCTTGCCGTTGCTGTGGTCTTACATGAGGACTGCACCGATGGCTCGTTCTGTCGCATCTGTAGCCATGACGTAGTCGACCATTGGAACAACTAATAAAAGGGTTAGCAACGAGGTCATCACATTCCGAAAAGTGGTGAATGCTTCTTGTTCGTTGTCTCCCCACCGCCACCCGTTGTCTTGTCGGATGAGGTCGGAAAGAGGCACTGACACCTGGGTGTAATCCCGTATGAATCGTTGGTAGTAATGATAGAAGCCTATGAAAACTTGATCTTCTCGAACATTCGTTGGCATTGGAAAATCTGCAATTGCTTCCACTTTTTTCGCATCCATGGTGATCCATCCACCGTTGATGACGTGACCCAAAAACTCGATCGAACTGCAACCGAAGTTGCACTTCGAGAGTTTTCTGAATAATTTATTTTTGAAAGACTTGGAGCCCTTTTCGAAGATGTCCATCATGCTCCTTTGGGGTGCGGTTGTACACCACAATGTCGTCGAGATACACGATGACAAAATCATTGAGATATGGGTAAAATATGTTGTTCATTGCCATCGTGAACGTTGTTGGGGCATTCATTAGTCCGAATGGCACTACCATGAACTCGAAATGTCCGTAGCAAGTTTGGAATGCCATCTTCTTGATGTCGGCGTCTACTATGCGTATCTGGCTATATTCACTGTGCAAGCCGGTTTTGTTGAAAATTTGAGCCCCTCGGACTTGGTCGAAAAGCTCGTCAGCTCAAAGGGGAGTGGGTAGCGGTTCTCGATGGTAGCGTCCTTCAATGCCCAGTAGCCCACACACATCCGCATCTCACCCATTTGTTCTTTTACAAGTAGTACTGGTGCAACGGATGGTGACGCGGATGGGTGGATTTACCCATCACCCAACATCTCATCAAGTTGCTTTTTTAGGTTGCTCAGCTCATGATCGCTCATTTGATAGGCCCCTCAAACTGTAGTTATGTTGCCCAGCTTCAGTTTGAGGCAATGGTTGATGTCTCATTGGGGTAAGGTTCTCGCGAGTTTTTCGGGGAAGGCATTTGCAAACAGTTGGATGAGTGGTGCAAACTCTTCAGGTACCATCGTGAAATTTATTGATGCCGATGAGGCTGATGAGGCCGATGATGATTCATATGCTACCACTTCTGCTTCTTCCATTGGCTCGAGATGTATGGGCCACGCACGAGCTCCTCGTCGTATGCAGTACATGGCCAAGTTGAGTGGTATTGACTGCATAGATTGTCGTTTCCTGGCTACCGCAACTTCATCTACTGCTTCCACCTATGCTGCTTCCGCAGTCGGCTCTTGTCCTGCACGCGGAAGTTATCGTTTGGCACCGTTGATTTTTAAGTAGGCGTCACCGTTGTTCTAGTCAACGTGTGGATTGTGCCGGTACAAGAAATCTGGTTCGAGGATGATTTTGTGATCGCTCATTAGACAAGACCTCTAGATTGTTACATCCCATACACTTCCCACTCGTAGTCGTAGTGGTTCTTGGAGTCTCTGTATTTGTAGTCTCTCGACAATGGTCTTCCCTTAAAGAATCCTTGGTTGGTCTAAAAACCCAATTTGCGAACCATGTCGTTCCTCACGAAGATGTGTGAAGCTCCTCCATCCAGTAGTGTAGGTACCGTTCTGCGACTCTTGCATCCTCGAGGCGAGACTTTTAGCAGTATCGTCGGCTGGTTGTCCTTGTAACCCACGTCATACTTTGCGATCTCAAAAACCCTCTGCGGTGATGTTCGTTGTTCGGATGGGCGATCGCTCAGCGCAGATCTCTCCTCAGGGACAAGGATTGCACCTTTTACTCCTGTCCTTTGCCGTTTCCCCTCTTATTTTTCTGTGGCTTCCCCTCCTTCTTGGCATGTTGCTTGCTCCAGCAGTTGCGAGCGATGTGCCCGAATTTTCCGTAGTTATGGCAGGTTTGCGTATCTCTCCCGTCGACGTTGTCCACTTCAATCGGAGACGAGGAGTCCGCCGGCTGGTTCTTTCGGTTTCCACGATAATTATGGTTAGGAGGTCGCCAACCATAGGATTCCTGGATCCAAGCATTGTAGTCGGCGCTGACGATCCTTTCTGTTGCTGTGATCATCCACGATAAGTCGTTTTGGATGCCGAAAATGGCGATTGCTCTCTTCATATCTTGTTGTACTGAAAACAAAGTTCGTTGGGAGCAATGTCTGCTCCGGCGATGATCTCGCGGAATCTTCACGAACACTCTGCCATGTCGGACTGCCGACGGAGATGCTGGAGCTTGTTCCGTGTGTGGGACTTTTCGCTCGGTTGTTCAAAGCTTCCGAGCATAGCGCGGTAATTCATTCAAGTCGATTGGTGGTGTAAGCGCGTCTTGCCTGCCGTTGTGGGTTGATCTGCTCCAAGGGTAGAACACTTGTAGTCGACGATATGAGACGGACGCCGTTGGCCGTTAATGATGCTCCGCCGTTCTCTTGCTGTAGTTGGATGGTCTTTAAATCGGACCACCAACTTAGCGCGGTGCCACGATAAAGCAAGGCTGCCAGGTCAATTTTCCTATGAGTGCTGTTGACCCCACTGGCATTGAAGTGTACCTCCAAAGTCCTGGACCACATCCAAACCATCGGTCCTTTTGATTTTGTAGGATGGAACGCATCCAAAGGGGCCGGATGAATGTTGGGTTCGCTCAAGAGTTGGGAATTTCTTTCGGTGAGTATCGGTGCGCTTGCATTGCAAAGAGCCTCCATCTCGATGTTGAGTTGCTGGAGTTGATGGATGTTGATTCCTTTGAGCGCGGAGATCCGGTTCGCCGGTTCTTCGTTGATCCGCGCATGCCGTCCAGTGCAACATGTTGTCCCTGCTTTCGTTGTCGAGGCTCTTGGTAGGGGCGGTTGGTTTACCGCCGTTGGGTCCGCGACCAGATTGGTCGTCAAAGCCGTAGGGGTTGGTCCGGTTGCCGTATAGCCTGCCACGCCAGCATTCGCTGTCGCGCTAGGGTTCGCGTGCATTGTCACGTTCTGCTCCTCAATTGCCGAAGACCCGCTGCTGGTCGTCGGTTGGGCTCGCTCGCCTCGCATCATAGTCGCAAGGTATATGAAGTCTAGACGTGCGTGTAGCGTGGCAGTGCCACGCCGACCGGTCGAAGGAGCCACGTGGCTCGAGCGGGGTCACCTGGGACTGTGGGCGGTGAGACGGGATGGTTTGAGAGTCGGAGACCCTCAAGCACCGCGGTTTTGGCCTAGTCGGTCAAGGATTCCGTCGAATCCGTTACATTGGTATCAGAGCACCAGGGCTCGAATCCCACGTCGGGATTACCGGAGATGCCGAGGCGGCTCTCACTCCTAGTGTGGGGGAGTGTAGCGTGACAGTGCCACGCCGACCGGTCGAAGGAGCCACGTGGCTTGAGCGGGGTCACCTGGGACTGTGGGCGGTGAGACGGGATGGTTTGAGAGTCGGAGACCCTCAAGCACCGCGGTTTTGGCCTAGTCGGTCAAGGATTCCGTCGAATCCATTACAGTGCGAGACGCGCTGAAGGATTGTGCGATGTAGTCTTCCGGATGGGTAAAGTAGTCGAATGCACCTCCAGCACCGTTGCGCTCTGATACCAGGTGTTATGCTGAGTGGAGCGTCGATGGTGAATAGATAAAAGTTGCAAAGCAGAACACGACTTAGAATTCGGGACACTTGAGCATTTTGTAATCAGCGGTAAGTGTACTTCGATGAAAAGTGTAGAAATGATTGAACATATGTATAAAAGTGTCGGGTTAGGAATGAGGTATTGTTGGGGTCGTTGGGTTGATTGTCGAGCGGCACGTGCAGAGTCGCGTCGTTAGTGGTCGGATTCAAGAAGGTTCTCCGAGAAGTCGGAGATCTTCGAGAATTGACCGTGAAGATGCGAGATGCATCCTTATTAATCCAGATTCGTCTTGGTGCGTCGAGAAGTCGACCAAAAGGTCGTGATACTTGTGTCGTAGGTTCGCGAGAGTGGTCTAAGTTGTCGGAAGGTCTGGGAAGATTCCACGAGGGCGGGGCAGGTGGCTGGTTTGCCCACGACCGTCGGAGTGAATATCGTGGTCTTGCGACGCGATGGGTTGTTTGTGTAATAAAAGAATTGCGCACTCGGAAAGATCAGGGACTCGTGTACGTCTGGTATTTAACACGAAGCCCCCCAAATTCTTGGGGGATCTGGTTGAGTCCGACCACTCACGAAGCGACTCCACATGCGTCGCTTGAAGTTCGGCCCAACGACTACGATCATGCCTCATGAGTAACTCAACACTTGTATATGTTTGCCGTAGAAGTACACAACTCTAATTAAAAATTGCTCGTGTGTTCCAAAATATTAATCATTTTATGCATCGCAACTCCTATCTGTTCACCATCCACGCTTTGTTTGGCATGAAAGTTTTAATGCTGAGGCGAATGGGGTTTTCCCTTTGGCGTTGGGTTAATCGAGAAGTGTTATCTCGTTGCAGGGGCAACCTACACTAAGTAGGGTGAATATAGGATTTCCGCCCTTCTCGAAAGCCAAGTGTGCGTTTCAGTCGTGAAATGTACACCCTTGCAGCAAAATATCCAGTCCAGCGTTTGCGGACTTTGAGTTAGGGTGCGTTTGATTGCTCAGCATTAGGGTTCACGGTTGCGATTCTATGCGATTCAACGCATAACGGTAGAATATCGGCGCTAAACGATAAAAGAACGAGACCGTGTTGGCAAGGTCCTGGACCGTGTTGACTGTTCATGTATGCGGCCGTGAGAACTTCATGGACTGCGATTGCGACTTCTTGCCATCCGCCCCCAGAATGCCCGACTGACTGGTGACGCGACACAAACGTGGCAGGAAAACCCGGACGCCAGGACCAGTCTGATAAACGGTCGCAGTGCAAACCAAACAGAGAGTCGCTTCCACAGTCGCAGTGAACCAATGCGTTTCGCAGAAAACTGCGACCGTGAACCCTAATTCTGAGAAATCCAAACGCTCCCTTATATCATCCATGAGATATGAGGTGACGTTCGTTTCCCCGATTTACAAGTCTACTCGCCATGCCCGCTGGCCTCGTTGCTTACCATGCATTCCGGGATGTCAAAGAAGACCGCATCCAGTAGCTGTCGCTTCTGCCTACCAGTCTTGAAGTTCTGATGCATACGCTCGTGAATGACGATTTGGCCCGCGCCATTACCGAATCCCATCTGCAAGTTTCAAGTGGAATCGCACCGTCTTGCGTCGTGTCACCTCTGACCCGTGGCGAATCGGACCACCCATCTGCGAGTTCGAAAGGAAAAGGCCGGAAACATGTGTACTTTCGCTCCTAATGTTATAGCGAAGCACTGGAGTTGCACCCGTGTCCGCGCTCCATCGACGTGCCCCCATCAAAGAGAACTTAGAAGAGAATTTGAAATATGGTATGTGCTAGATTTAGAATGACAGTCCCTAGTTCGAGTTCATCAGAAAAGTCGCCGTATACGCACAAGGGGTTATCGTACTCCTGTAGGTTAACATGGAATTAGACACGCTTGCCGCGTGGATTCGATCCTCAGAAGCGCCAGATTCAACATATGAAAACGAGATGAAAAATTAACGGCTGGCGATTAGACTGCTTCTCTTGCTCTCGGTCCACTGGTCAGCTTCTGCTTCTCGGCTGCCTCGCTTGATTTCGTGTCCGCCCGGGTCCAAAGCAAGTTGCGCCAAGGCCTGGTGTCTGTCAAGGCCATGCTTTCTGCCGTGCGAAGCCCTTATGCCTGCCAGCAGCTGGCGGGCCAGCCGAGGCACCAACCCATGCTCAAGTATCACCCTTGTGCTAATGTTCCACCCCTCTATCTCCTTCAGCCCGCCTTCTCCTCTTTGTCCCCCGACAGCTTTATCTCCCTGCGCGCTATAGCACCAGCGCAAGCTGCTGTACCGGCAGTTAAGTCTCACTCGGCCCGAAACTTCGCGGCAGCGTGTTTGTCTGCATTGCTCCTTGCGAAACGCTCTCGGCTGCACTCGACACGATTATGTCTTCCAGTTCCCTCCTTCACTTCCACCGCCAGTCTTCGCCGCGGTGAGTGCAGCCGCACAAACACCAGCACCAGCAGCAACATACGCAGCAGCAGCAGCACCAGAAGCAGCAGCAGCACCAGAAGCAGCAGCAGCAGCAGCAGCAGCAGCAGCAGCAGCAGCAGCAGCAGCAGCAACATCCTTTCTGGCGTCATGACGGACTCCGACTCAGAGTCTGACAGCCCACTGCAGCAGGAGAAGCACCGCGAGGCTGCTGCTCCTATGGCAGCGTCAGCTGCAGCAGCAGGGGCAACAGCAGCGGTGGCGGCGGCTCCAGCAGCGGTGGCGGCGGCTCCGGCAGCAGCAGCAGCAGCAGGACCAGGGGAAGCGCCTGAGGTGACTACCAGCAGCAGCAGGAGCAGCAGCAGCAGCAGCGCCGCCCAAGAGCCGCAGGCCGCTTCTCAGAAGTCAGCCTCTGAGAAGGCTACCGCCTCTCCGAAGAAGACTGCCCCACCTTCTTCGGGTTCGCCCCCCTCCTCTGCAACCAATGCCGCCAAAACTGCTGCTTCTAGCTTTGCTGCCGTCAGTGCGGCTGGCCCCGCCGCCGCCGCGCCTCTTCCCATCATCGTGCTTGCTGCAGCCGCCGCAGCAGCTGCTGGCGTCTTCATGTTTCTCCGTAGAGGGAGGCGCGGTCGTGACCAGAAGCAGGGGGAGCAAGCAGAAGCTGGGTCAGCAGGCAGAAACGACGGCAGTGATGCCGCAGCTAGGCCTGCTGGTCCTGGCGACGCCGATGGTTCAGGTCTCGGAGAAGAGGTGCGCTCGATCAGCAGCTCGCTCTCTATCGACGTTGTGAGTGGGGATGACGAGGAGGGGTCTGCTGCGGCAGCAGCCAATGCCGCCGCAGCGTCCCTGACCAGCCCGCTGGAGGCCATACTTAGCAGCACAGACAGCATCGTCGTGGTGCGCACCGCTGCCGCCTCTTCCTCCCCTGTGCCCGCCCGGTTGGCCGGGAGCAGCGGGATTGCAACGCCAGGCAGCGCCCGGCGCGGTGCAGGCAGCGTCAGCCGCAGCAGCGCGCGCAAGGCCCTGCCCATGGACGCGATCGGAGGGGACGCGACGACGGGGCACGGCGCGGCGACGGGCGCGGAGGGGTGCGAGCACGCGGGCCTGTCGGAGCGGACGGAGCGGGTGCTGGGGTGGCCGCTGCAGTACTACTACGCGGGGTCTGCCGAGGCGCGTGCGGACAAGTACGACGCGGTGGAGAACCCCGACGGCATGTTTGAGCTGGCCATAGCGCAGAACGTGCTGCCGTTCGACATGATCGAGGTGGGTAGGAGCTTGGGCGGGTGGAGCTCAAACAGTATCTGCTGCTTCGATGGGAAACCCAATGCACGTGGTCCATCCTGGTC
>SZWC01000693.1:40453-53182 GCA_023375785.1 Penium margaritaceum | reverse complement strand
AGGGGGGGGGAGGGGGGGTAAAAGTTCAAGCATGGCAGCCAGGCAGTTTCTATGAGAAGGACAATGGGAACGGGGCCGTGGAACACAAACATCTTGCGGCACCCTGAACTCCTTCCTCAACTTCGTAACATGACACCACATGACATGGCAAGGCATGACAGGACAAGGCATGACATGGCAAGCAATGCATCACATTGAACATAAACTGAAATCGAAACAGGTTTTCCCGGTTGTGCCTCAGTTCCACTTTGTTTTCCAAATTTCCTTACTCTAGCTCTGAACCCGAACCGAATCGAACCCGAAAAACCGGCAAAAGCAGGAAAACGAGCAAGTAATGTGCCTGGAAATGCCCCCTTTAAGAACGTATTTATGAAGGGTTCAACCAATTTAGCATGCAAATGGAACAAAAACTAGGGGGTTGTTTGGTTCGCTTCATAACCAGTTTTCCAGTTCCAGAAACCGGCAAAAACTGGTCTTTGGTTACAAAACGGCCCCAAGTCTACATGACATGATAGGATATACATGAAATATCATGGCATGGCATGGCATGGTATGGCATGGCATGACATGACATGACACACGACACAACACAACTTGACACTAAATGACAAGAAAGGATGGCACAGCACGGCACGGCGCAGCATGGCACAGCACAGCATGGCACGGCACGACACGGCGCGGCACAGCATGGCACGGCACGACACGGCGCGGCACATCATGGTACGGCACGACACGGCGCTGCACAGCATGGCACAGCGTGGCGTAGCGCAGCAAGGCACGGCACGGCACAGCATGGCATGGCAAGACACGACACAACACAACACAACACAACACAACACAACACAACACAACGTGACAAGGCACGACATGGCATAACATGGCCTGGCACAACATGTGCCGACCACTAGCATGCCCAAACCGAAAGACAAAGACTCATAAATCCATAGAGACCAGAGCCATCTCGTTTTCCTAGCCTTAGACATGGCAGAACATGCCCTGCAAAAACATGTACCAACCACTAGCAAGCCCAAACGGAAGGGCTAAGACGAATGAATCCATAGAGATCAGAGCCATAACACGGCACCAACCAGAGAGCGCCACCTGGATGAGAGGTGCGGGAAGAGCGCAAACAGCTCCGCAGCACCGAAGGCCACGCCCGCCTGCAGAAGGTGGTCCACCGCACGCTCAAACTCCAGGCCCCCCATCAGAAGCAGCCCCACCTGCGCATGCGCCTCCATCACTCTCCGCACGCGTCGACCACTCCATGCCCTCCTCCCTCCTCCAAGGGAGGTAGGTGGCAGCCACGGTCGCACTCCCGCCTCCTCCACTGAGATCTTCTTGGAGAGACCCTCGGCATGCAGCCTTGCTGCTCTTGCACCCAGTTTCCCACCATCCGTCTGGCTCGCCTCTGACGACAATCTGGTGCCCTCGTCCGTGCTCCCTACCGGTGCCACCGCCACCCCTTCCTCTTCCCCGTCTCCCTCTTCCTCTGCGTCTCCCTCGTCTTCCTCCGCCGCCACGTCGAGGGCCTCCTGCAGCCTGCCCTGCCGCAGCAGCTGCCGCGCTTGCTCCTGGATTGGGATGCGCGCCACACTCCACGCCTGAGCATGGCAGGCCAGGGTCAGCGTGCGGACAGAGTCAGAGACACCCAACAACAAACATCAATGGCAGCCGCAGGGGCAGCGATGCCGACGATGGAGAAGGGGAGGTGACTGGCGTCTGAAGAAGCTGTACGAGCTGTGTCTGGCACGGCACGCACAATCGAGTGGAGCGGAGTAGATGCAATGGGACCAAGCAAGGGTCCAGGCAAGTTGGCTACGTCACAAGTTCACTGTCACGCAGGCAGAACAGGAAATGTTTGTACAGCTGACCATGCGCGGAATCCCATGCGACAACAGCAGCAGCAGAATTATTGGCAACAACTGCACCAGCGCCAGCAGGAGCACTCAAAAACCAGCATCAGCATCCGCGGGAAGAGCAGCGGCAGCGAAATCACCAGCAGCACCACCACATGCACAACCAACACCACCAGCACCACTAGCACTAGCAGCAGTGCCACCAGCCGCAGCAGCAGCAGCAGCAGCAGCAGCAGCAGCAGCAGCAGCAGCAGCAGCAGCAGCAGCATTTGCAGAACCAACACCATTGGCGATATCAGCAACATCAAGAACAGCACTAGCAGCAGAAACATGAGAGGCAGCAGCAGCAGCAGCAGCAGCATCAAAGACAAGGTGAGCAGCAAATGCAACGTCAACATCAGACGCTGCGTCTGATGTTGTCGCATAAGCAAAGGCAGTACCCTGCTGCTCCGTGATTTCGATATTCATGGTCTTTCCTTTAAACGGATTGCACCGCATTTTTTGCTATTGTTGAATATAAAAGACACAGAAAATAAATTCATCATGCATTCACCGAATGTATGAGCCTAGCTACACATTTTGGTATCTGGGTGCAAGATACCTTGCTATTTGGTTGCTATGCCTTGTCGATTTGGGTGGTCATTCTGGCAAGAGAATGAGTTCGACGAATCTGTGTCCTGTTTTTGCTCTTCCGCACTCGCGTATGCAAAGCACACATGCAAACACTCCAACGTTGGAGAGCACACTGGCTGCCTTGCTGGCACGCTCTCCCACTCTCTCCCTGCCCCGCTAGCTCGCTGATGTCACTGCACTGCTGGCCTGCTGTCCCGCTGTCCCGGCTGGCCCGCTGCCCCGCTTTCCCGCTGGCCTGCTGCCCCACTGTTCTTGTACGTGCCTACAAAGGTTCTTTGCCGAAAGTTACGATCAAAAGAAACGATCAACTACCCGTCACCGAAATCAAGGGTCCACCATGCACGCTGTGAACAAATCTAAAAGAAAACAATTTAAAACCGGTATTTTCCAGACAAAATCAAGGATCACAAAACCAGCAAAGAGTGAATGGTCGAAATCAAGAGTCACCAAGGCAGTAGTGGGCACACGACACAAAGCGACGACAGTGCTGGAGGGGTGGGGCACAGAAGGCAGTAAGTCCACACCATTGCCACACATTTCCACCATTGGCACAACATCACTCTGGGACCAAATTTCTCGCACCTCAAAAGCACTTGAAGCTGCCGCCGCAGCAGATGCTTGCCGCACCGCAGTGCCACAGACCATGCTTGCTTTAGCCTGCGCTCCAGCACTTTCTCTCGCACTCCTTTCTCTTCCTCTAGAAGCGTCCCCGAGCTGCCCCCTGGCGCCAAGACCTCCAAACCCTAGACCAAACGAGCCCCAATCGCTCCTCCCTGGTTCCGAGGCCTGCCGTCGCGACAGCAACCCCTCCGCTGCCATCCCCAGCAACGAACCCCCCTGGCGCCCCATCGCTTGGCTACCCTGAAAGCCCGGGTTCAAACCCCGGCCCACCGGCGAAACCAGAGTCAGCGACTGTAGCCGGGTCCCCGACCCTCCTGCCTGGAACACTTCGATTCCCCCCGCGCCGCTGGCGCTGTTCCCAGGGTTGTGGACCAGAGCGAGGATGTAAGGTCGGGAAAAGGCAAGGCTGCAGGGTGGGTGGGAGAAGAGCAGGGGATTGCCCCTGGGGTGCCCCTTGACGTCGACCACGACACCGATATTCTCCATCACCACCACCGCCCCCACCTCGTCCTCGCCGTCCCCCTCCTCCAAATCTGCTGCGCCCAAACCGGAGCCCGCTGAGGCGCCCGGCGGAGCGATGCTGCTGACCCCCGGCGGGCGACCCACCCCCTCTGTCTTCCGGCTTCGTAGCCTTGTCAGGCCATCAGTGCCCTCACATTCGCCCTCACCCCCCTTCTCAAGCTCCCGGAACGCTGCCTCCAACAACTCCTCCCCCACAGCTGCGGCATCGCCACGTTCACTTTGTTCACCCAAAGCGCCCACAATCTGCACTCCAACCTCCTCCCTCCCCTCCCTCCCCTCCCTCCCCTCCCTGCCCCTCCCGGGCTCTCCCTCCCGTGGCAGCCAGACGCCCATCACAATCGCGCCTGCTCTCCGATGATCCTCCGCCGCCCCTTCCCGCGTCCCCACGCCCCCCTTCTCTGAGCCCCCGGCTCCCGCCACCTGAGGCTGAGGCTGAGGCTGAGGCTGGATCGCAAACAGCTGCAGGCTCTGCCCCGTGTCCACCGACACGTGCACGTACTGACTGGGCGTGCCCAAGATCAGAGAGCTCCCCAGCCAAGCCAGGCTCACAGGAATGTCCTCCACGCCCCTCCCCGCTCCCCCGCTGCCGCTTCCTGTCGTCCCAGCAGTGGGCCCAAGAGGCAACGGAATCTCCTTCAGCAGCGACACGTCTGGAGCAGGTACCGTTGGCCGCTGGGCCGCTCTGCTTTCAGGGCCGCGCCAGCTCCCCCACAGGCTGAAACCTGCACCGGAAGAGGCGGGGGCGGCGGCGGTTTGTGTTTGCTCTTGCTGCCGCTGCTGCTGGTCACGCGCGGACAACTCCGGCGCACCACCAGCAGTAGCAGCAGCAGCAGCAGCGGTGGCACCAGCCCCTACGATGCCTCGGTGCCCCGATGGCTCACCGTACAAAGCAGCGGATGTGGCAGCCTGCACTGGAGACTTGTCCCTCATCAGCTGAAAGAGCAAGACCTTCCGTCTCAGAGCAATCGCAAGACCACACCGAAGGGTGGATTGGACGTGACCTGCCTTGTCCGTGCCACTTTCCCTCTCCGTTCCCACTCTCCACCCGTCCTGCTCCTCCCCGCCTCTTGAACTAACTGCACCTGACTTGCCGGTGAGGGAGGACCTCTCCAGCATCTTCATGCACCGTGCGATGATAAACGTGCCTGACGGTGGGCCCACTGGCGGCCCCACATGCAGCCTCCACACAGACTGACCCTTGCCATGGGCACCCTGTACGTTGCGCATCGCCTTTTTCCCTCCGCCTTCCTCCTCCTTTCCACTGTTTTGTGGTCCCTCCTCTCCACTCTCTCCCCCCTCCTCCTCCTCCTCCTCCACCATCACTAAGCGCGCCATCCCCTCGCACAACACCGCAACTGCACGCACCTCGTGCAGCACCTCCACAGCATCCACAGCCCGCCGACCCGCACTGCTGCCTGCAGCCCTGCTGCCGTGCCCGCTCACCTGACACTCGGCCGCAACAGCAGCGTGCAGCAGCAGCAGCTGCTGCTGCTGCTGCTTCTGCTGCTGGTGCTGCTGCTGCACGTCTCCAAGGTGAGATCTTCCGGGAACACCCCGGTACGCGGACAGCTCCGAATGCGACGAGTTCTGGCTGAGGCTGCCGACGCTCCCAGGACCTCCAGACCGCGGCTCCCTCCGGAAAACCTCGCCGACCTCCCCTGCCCCGCCTGTGGCGGACCTCGGCGAGCTGCAGGACGAGGATGCCGGGGACATTGCCGTGGGAGGAAGGAAGACACTGAGCGCGGAAGTGGCACCGCCACTGCCACCGCCAGTGCCACCACCTCCAGCACGACCACCGCTGCCAGAACTAATTGCAGCAGTGCGGCTAGCACTGGACCTGCTGCTCTCGCTGCCGACTCCCGCATTGGCCTGGCCTGACACTTCACTGGCACTGCTGTTGTTGCTAGAGGTATCTGCCGCTGCAGCGGGGGAGGCAGCAGCGGCAGAAACAGATCCTGCCGCTCCGGACGATGTCCCTGTCCGCTCCCCATGTCCTCTGAACGCCTCCCCTCCCGGCACGACGAGGAGTAGAACTCTTCCGAAAGATGTGCCTATGAAGAGTAGAGAACTTCTACAGCTGGCGTGCTGCCTCCTTGTACCTGTCCCGCATGGCGACCCCCCTTCCTTGGCCCTCCTCCCCTGAATGCCTTTGCCTTCCTCCCCTCTCCCCACACTGTGCCCATTCCCACCTTCGCCTTCTTCCCTTCCCAGGAGCATATCCCTCTCCCTCATCGCCCGAGCAGCCCCGTTCCCTCCCTTTATCCCTCTCTGAGTCGCTGCATGCCCAACGACTGCGCCTGGCGCCGTGCCCGCTGCCCCGTGGGCTCCTCCTGCGCTCCATTTCTCCTCCGCATACCTCCCCTGGGCGTCTGCGCCTGGCCTCTGGGAGTCACCTCCCCTGTGAGTGCCACGGAAGGCGCGCAGGGGAGAGACGGCGATGCACTGGATGGTTTCGCCTGGGCGCAGGTGCGCCTGCAGGGAAGGGGAGAGGGCATGAGAGGGGGATTCTGCGGAGACTGCGGACGGCGGTGGCTGCCACTCGCATGCTCCCAAACTGCGTGCGACGAAAATGTTCCTCTCGCCCATGGTGCCGATGAGATTTCATCGGATGAGGATCGGATTCGCCGTCGAAGTCGAGGTGAGAATCAAGCACGAGGTGGGGAGATGGGATCCGTCGGTCAACTGCCTACTGCAGCAGCAGCAGCTGCGGCACGGCACGGCAAGGCACGGCACTGTTGTGCGTTGGGTGGGCGACTGCGGTGACGGCAGTGGCCACGAGCGATTGGCTGCGCCGGAAGAGCACGGTCCTGAAGGGGGCAACAAGAAATTTTCTTCCCGGGCATATGAACTGCTCCGGGCTCGATCAGTCTGTCCCACTCGCGGGACCGTTGAACGCATTCGGCTTGCGGCACAACAAAGCCTCAACCTCAAGCTGCTGCGACGCAACGCACCCACCTCTGCCAGAGCTTCAAGCCGCAACCTGCCAGGCGTCGCAAAGGCTGACGTGTCCCATGCCGGCTCTCGCTCTCTCTCTCTCTCTCTTTCCCAGGGGCCAGAGCAGAACACGGGCCAGGAAGGAACCAGCGCTGTTGACGAGTGCGATCCGCCCGGCTTGTCAGGCGTGCTGCGACATGGCGGCCAAGTGCACGACGACAGATCACATCGCCGAGACGTGAGCATGATGCCGTCATGGAAATTAGTTCTTGCCCCTGGTCACTGGGGGCTTCCTAAGAGAAAAGGAAGCCTGGGGCTGAGACTTAATTCCCAAGAGGCGAATTGGTAGGAGGGGTTGAAGTGTGGGTTGACCATCCAGAGAAAAAATGTGAAATAAATTCCAGAATTAAAATTTTGCTCCATAATTTCCAATTAAACCATTCATTCTTAATAGATGAACTTAGACTCGATGGAAATGAGGCGTGTCGTACCTTTCATGAGTTGTTGATTAGAAAGAAACAGGAAGAAAAGCCATATAAAACATATTTATCATAGAAAATTGGTTAAATACTGAGATTGCATACGTTTTTCATGAATTTTATTCTTGAATTCTAACTCTCATGCTGAACGAAGGGGTGGTCAACAGATTGTGCACCATGTTACAATAAGGAAACCACGATTGAGGGGGGCAAGGAGGCGATGGAGGTTTCCACATGAAATTCCTACATAAATTTTTAAATGGGGGAAATGAAGGTGAGTGATGGAGCAATGCTTGATAACTTATTGGTGGTGGCACTGCAAACATGGTATTTATTGCGGCAAGCGAGCAGTGGGTGGTTCACAGGAATGAGGTTCGGAGAACATGAATATTTTAGGAGTTAACCACATCTTATGGTTTTAATTTAGCGCTTATCTTTCTTTAATGACTAGTGTCGAACAGGTTGCGGGCACATATACAACGACTAGAATCACAATCAAGAGTATGTTGCGTCTTCGACGATCCAGCCGACCGACGAGTGCGACGTCAGTTTTTGGGTGATTACTTCGAGAAATTATCCCAAAAAATCAGGGAGGTTTCGAGAATAATGAGTCATACTTTTTGTACTAGTCTAACATTGGCAAGTCAATCGAACAATATCAAAGCATCGATAAAATTCATGATACTGTACTACCACATGAAATTTTCGGCCAATTTCCTTTTAGTTACAAGATAATGTTTTTCAGGGTTGTGATATTTCCACATAAATACATTGGAGCACACTGCAGACTTTGCGATTGTGACAACTATTGATACTCATACCATTATTCTTCGTGCCTTCGTTGTGGATGATCTATATTGTGTCCATCGGATTTCTTCTTCTCCTTACTCCCCTTCCCCTCCTGCTTGTGTGTTTGTCACTGGTGTTCTCTCTGTTGAGCATCAGCGACTGCTACATTGTTGCCTGTGTCACGTGGACTCCGACACTATGTCAATGCTCATTCGGACACAGCCCAAACTTGGTCTTGACGCGGCCTCTTTCGAGAAGCCGCCCAAGACAGATTGTCTAGTCTATGCTCAGGATAAGATACATCGTTTCACCTATCCTGACTCCCGTTCTCGAGCTCTTTGCCCTCTCGTGTTGGTCCATTCGGACCTTCTTGGTCCTCTACCTGTCGAGTCTTTGTCCGATCGGGGCAAATACGTCCTGACCCTGACTGATGACTTCACCCAAACGCGGTGGGTCTACAAATTACGCCAGAAGAGTGACATCACTCTTGCGGTTCACCTCTGGCTAGTGATGGCTGAGCGTCAGTCCCGCCACACACTGCATACATTCATCTCGGATTGCAACGGCAAGTTTCTTGGCAAGATGGACAGTTTCTTTTCCGAGCACGATGTTTATAACCAGGTCTCCGCTAATCCTCAGTGGCACGGTGTCTCTGAGTGCTGGAACTGCACCATGGAGGTTGCGGTTCGTGCTATGCGGTCTGAGTGCGGTCTCCCGGAGTCCTTCGTATTTGAAGGATTTGCCTACATGACATGGGTCCGGAACCGCCTCCCGCACAGTCCCCGTCCGGACCACGTCATACCATACGAGTTCTGGTTTGGCCACCATGCCAATCTACGTCTCGCTTGTGTCTGGGGATCCGTGGCTTCTGTGTGGTACACTGAGGACCAACAGGGGTCCAAGGTCTCTCTACGGGGTTGCTTGTGTGCTTTCGTGGACATCTCCCCACGGTCGAAGGCCTGGTGTTTTTGGGACCCCGTCCGTCGTCGCATCGTCGAGTCTTGTGACATGCTCTTCTTTGAGTCTCTCTCCTACCGTGACCTAACCTCTATCATGTCGATGTCCGTCACGCACGTTCCTACTTGTGAGGCTTCTCCACAGATGGGAGAGTCTGGGCCTACGTGCACCACTCATTCGGATGATGTGTCCGTTCGAGACCCCTCCACTTCCCGGTCTCCGGCTCTTGATGACAGAGCGATCATAGCTGTCGTCTCAGAGACCTCTCAAGCCCAACCTGTTCCCTCGCACCCCACAGGCACTCATGATTCAGTACATATGTCCATTAGTACTCGTGCCTCTGTGCGTGATCCTGCCTCTACTCCGCTCCTGCTACCACACCCAGCCCCGTGTCTCCCTTCGCTTCACCAATATCTCCTCACATTGCATCACCTACCCCTTTGCCTCAGTCCTCACCAGATGTGGTCGTGCCTATCTATGAGCCTGAGGTGAGCCCCCCGAGCCCAGGTTACTCGCATGAGCCCGGTTGTCGTCTCTGACAATTGGTCTCCGGAGTACAGAAAGTGTCAGGTCCCACACCTAGGCGCTCCACTCGTAGAGTTGCGAGTGGTGATCCCGGCACAAAGGTCCTAGGCCTAAGTGTCTGCACAGATCACACAGAGGTACATCTAGCATACCCTGTAGGGCACGATCTGGTCACTCGCGAGTATCGCATCGCTTGTGATGCAGCAGCTGACCTTGTGGTTGTGAGGCCCAGCTATCAGGCATGTGCACTAGCTACTCAGAGCTCTCCCTCGATGGTGCATGATCCGGGAACACTGAAGGAAGCTCACTCATTAGAGGATGCAGACTCTTGGCGTGCTGCTTGCGAGGATGAGCTTCATGCCATCCGAGAGCACGGAGTTTATGAGCTAGTCGACCTTCCACCTTGGAGGAAGGCTATTTAGGTCAAGTGGGTCTTTCGTAAGAAATTGAAGCTGGATGGCTCACTAGAACACCACAAGGCTCTCTTGGTCATCCAATGGTATTCCTAGATAGAGGGCATCGATTACACTGCCACCCCTTGTCGGTCGCATGACCACAACTTGTGCTCTGTTCGGTGTGGTGCCTTAGCAAAACTCGGAATTGCACCAGATGGACGTGAACAATGCGTTCCTCCATGGCTCTCTGGATGAGGAGATTTATGTCGCCATGCTACCAGGCTTTGAGGATGCTGATAAGGTCTGGCGTTTGTGCAAGTCCTTGTACAGACTCAAGCAGTCTCGTCGGTGCTGGATCCAGGAGACTACATGTACCCTAACTCGTGAAGGATATGTATTGAGCGAGGCAGATCCCTCTCTCTTTATTAGATGGTCGCCTGGGTGATTCACCGCCATCCTGGTCTATGTGGACGACCTTCTGATCGCGTCTCCCTCAATCGAGGCCGTGAAGGAGGCCAAGGCGGTCCTCAAGACTGCCTATAGGATGAAGGATCTTGGTCTTACAGCGATGTTTCTTGGCTTGGAGATGGTGCGAGACCGCAGACGTCGGACACTTCTGTTGCATTAGGCACGAAACGCACGTGTTGTGGGAGAGCGCTTCAGTGACCTCCTTGGCGCAGTGCCCACGGCCTCCACACCTTTCACACCCGACGGGCAGGATGCCCTAAAAGTGGACAATCCTACACAGCTAGGGGAGACAATGGATGTGACCTTGTACCTCCGTCTCATCGGATCTCTCATGTACGTGGCCACTACCACAGGCCCCGACATCGCTTTTGCCGTTAAACTCCTTGCACATTTTTCGCAGGCTCCATGTGCTAGAGCCCTTTATGCGGCTGTGCGAGTGGTGCACTATGTGGTCTCCACACCGTATCTTAGACTCTGCTTTTGCCAGAAGTGTTCGATGGTTCTTGATGGCTACACCAACAGCAACTGGGCCTGGATTCCAGATGGACGCAATCGCACCGGCCACGTGTTCCTGCTCGGTGGTATTGCTGTGTCCTTGCGCAACGAGAAGCAAGGCTACATTGCACGTAGCTCGTCGGAGACAGAGTATGTTGCTTTCGGTGTAGGGGCTACTGAGGCAGTATGGCTGCATCGCATGTTCCTTGAGTTGGGTCAGTCAGTGCCCGTCATTGTGCTTCACTGCGACAACCTGAGTGCTCTTGCCATTCCGAAGAAATCTGGCGTTTTCATGCGTGTACAAAGCACATTGTGGTTGAGCATCATTTTGTGTGTGATCAAGTGGAGCGACACGTGATCTCCGTCATATGGGTTGGCACTGACATGCAGCGTGCTGATTTCTTGACGAAGGCCTTGACTCGCGGAAAGTTTCTGGCGGCCATTTGCTCTGTTGGTCTTTGTCCCTTGCCTGAGATTGGTTAAGTGCGAGGTGTGTCTGTGTCTGTGTCACGACTGTTTCTGCACTTGTTTTTGCACTCGTTTCAGTGTTGCATGTGTATGGACATGCGTACCATTGGGTCATGGGGGAGTGTTGTGATTTGTCACGTTCCTGTTGACCTGTATAGTTTACTATGACCACTTGGCCGTGTCCATGCCCGTGCAGATCCCTGATGCGGACCTAGGTGGTTCTGGTGCATTGTTTGGTGGTGGACCACCTACTCGGAGCTGACCGACGATCGCACAAGAGTCCTGGATGCTGTCTGGCACCTTTTGCAGTTTTCTTACAACACGTTGGAATTTGTCGGTGGACTGGGCGTGGGCCCGATTTACATGTTTTTGCATTTTGTGTCCACAGTTTGATGCCGGATGCATGCATGTGACCAGTCGTAGCGCCCGGCTTGATATTCTACACGTATAGGTAGACGGCATAGCGTTCTGACTTGTCTACGCTCAGCTACGGCCAAAACAATGGTTCTGGGCCGGTTTTAGGACAGACCATGCATTACCGTGTGCGACACCTGCCGTGCTCTGCGGCAGGTATTTATGCCGTGGACCTGTCATTTGTCATCTCTCTCTGCAAATGCTATTGAAGCATTCTGACACTTGACTTGTGTCTCCTAGCCCGACTCTTCCCGTTGTGTGTACGACATGTGATTGTCGTCACCGTCTGATTAGGCACTAACGCCTAGTCAGTGGCTGTGTTGCTAGGAAGCTTTCACACATCTTCTTATGGAATCAGAGCAACGAGACAGTTCTCGCCGAGCTGCGCATCAGAGATGTAGCAGAGCAGTAGCAGTGAGGGTCACCGCTGCAGCGGATTCACCAGAACCTGTCGACGTCACCCCACTACCACCGACGTCACCTACCTTCAGCACGTGAGAGTGCAGCAGCAGCAGTAGGCGGCAACTACAGCAAGTTGCTGCCGCTATCTGCTGCTGGTAGTAGTATATCTTGGAGACAAATAGTTGTAGCAAATTAGTAACATCTATAGTAGCCAAAGTGGCGATAGACAAAAGTTGGCCACAACCAGATTAACTGATGGTATGGTGGAGCAGTGGCACAAGTTCCAATAGTAGTAGAGGCGGCTAAAAAGTCTAAGACTACTTACCACATCGCACTCGTCAGGACTACATTCATAGCTATTTTCATGTCTACGTTAGGAATGATTTTGTTTGCCACTGACTTGGAACTATTGTAGCAGCTGCCATTGCAATTTTTCCAAGATTATATGTGATACGAATCATAACCAACGTTATGTTACTCTATCAATTAACATTTATAACAAGTATGTATGATATTATGAACACACTAGTATAAACACGTAGGAGCACTTGAGAAAGTTGAATCTTGAATCACTTCCTTCCTTATCCAATAGGAACGAAAGAAAATCATCCTTAATGAAAGTACATTATCAACAATTCACACAACAAGAGCCACAAAAACAACAACAACAACAACAACAACAACAACAACAACAACAACAACAACAACAACAACAACAACAACAACAACAACAACAACAACAACAACAACAACAACAACAACAACAACAAC
>SZWC01000693.1:21743-32711 GCA_023375785.1 Penium margaritaceum | reverse complement strand
GAGGGAGAGAGAGAGAGAGAGAGAGAGAGAGAGAGAAGAGAGAGAGAGAGAGAGAGAGAGAGAGAGAGTAAATAATGACCTCGCGACCCTAGAATGAATGGAGTTTGCAATACGGTTTGAAGTGATTTAGCCTCATGTGAATACAACAAGTCAAATGTCCTAGAAAAGGAATGAAGTCTTAACAAAGGGAAATTCTTAAAAAGGAGAAACCTTAGAGCAGTATACAATCATGACAAACTCATAATAAGATGGACCTTCAGTGGCAAAGATTAAAAGACCAAATATGTGTTGAGAAAATATCTGAGCTTTTGAATTTTTGACAAATGGATTAAGGTGCGAGATTTTGGGTTTTATTATCCCCTTTTATTAAAAGAAAAAGGAACAATAAAATGCATTTGTTTTGTATTCTTTTCCAAATTTTAGTGTGATACAGAGGGAGGTATACTTCTGTGATAAAGTAACAATCGCAGAGCACCAAGGAATAGGAGGGTTTTTATTTAAGATAAGAGAATCGGATTGAATCTTTAAGAAAAACGAGTTTTTTAGAAAACGTAAGCATCTTGACGTTTTGATGCCATGCTTGAAGAGCTGTCGAGTCCTAATGAAAATGACAATCATGCTTGGAAAACAACGTGATGAAAGGCAACATAATATCAAATAGGGCGAAATGTCTCATATATCCGCGCAAGCGTGAACATAGGCCTGCCATATCCGCGACTTCAATATTAACCACGTCATAACCATGAACTTCAATTATAATTACGACATATCCACGGCCCTAACGATTACGTCCACGATATCCGTGCATGCTCGAAAATCATCGACATATCCGGCATAATGTTAATTATGAACTTTTATGGATATGGCGTCAATTTTAGTATGGGTGAAATGAGATTTCATGTCCGAATTATAGGGTTGCGTCGGAGACAGTTGTCACCGCCGAATATTGATGGCGTTGACGTGTACAAATGACTAGCGTTTTGGTACTTTATGAACGTCGTCCACCAATGACGTCCCGTCATTTGAAATATAGTTCGATGCCCCCAAAGTAGTTGGCTTCGAGAATCGGGGGTCTTACTATTTCGGCATAGAGACTCTCTTGACGACTGTTCAACCTTCTCTTTGCATGACACTCTTTCACGAACACTACCTTTCATTGCAGGAGTTGACATATTATCTCGTGCCAGTCTGGCACGAGCATCGCTGCCAGGTAGGACATATGTTGACCAATCTCCGCGTCGTATAGGAGCATGCTTCGACGTCGACACATCGAAGGGCATGCGGTCGAGGTATCGTGTTCTCCGAGGACGTAACTGTCCTCACAGAGAGAAGTGCCTCGTGCCACGTGCGCAATGTGGCACGAGTCATGTTGTCTATTGTTGACAGCATCGCTATCCTTTGGTGCACCCTCTTGTGAGCTCTCAATCACTGTTGTGGACTGACTGAGAGTTGCCTGTTTGCGACGTTGGAGCTCTCGTGAGCGGCAGAGGGACCGCAACTATGGCGGACGCTTCTGCATCCGGTGAAAATGGGCATATCATGTGTTTAGTCATGAAAGTTTATACGACATATCCACTTCTAAGATGGCTGCACTACTCAGCTGGGCACACAGCCGTAGACATCGCTAGCATGTCCCACTTCCATTCACACCATCACGAGGCACCTCTTCAACGTTGCACAGGCAACCAGGTGTAGCGTCACCGCCCCAAGTCCAAGTTTATGACGAGGACTTGGAGCGTCAACAGCAAGCAGCTATCCAAATTATCTCCCCTGAACAGGTTGCAAACAGCACTCTACGTCTCAGTCGTGGGGTCCATGGCCATGGTAATGCATGGCGGGTGGTTGTGTTCGTCAACATCCCGGTTGTTTGCCTCCATGTCTGTAATAGACCCTGATTTCAGTGGTTATTTGTGTGCAGGGTCCTCGGATGATGAACCGGACGATGCGACCCCCAAAAGGCGCAAGACGTCTGACAAGTTCCCGCCCAGCATGGAGTTGCCTACAATGGACGAAGCACGGGCCGCAGTTGACGACTACGCCATAGCCAACCGCATGACCGTTCGGTGGCTTCGGAGTGAGAAGACTCGTTTCGAGGCACGTTGTGGGCAGTGGAAGGACAAGAAATGTCCGTGGTTGCTGAAGGCGTATGTGGACGCAAAGCATGGCAACGTCGTCATCAGCCAGTTCGTTCACGGCCACCACTGCTTGCCAGGCACAGGACGAGGTGACCCTGCAAAAACAGTGCGATGGGTTAGTCGGCAGATTGCGTCCACGTTGAAGCGCAACCCCACGGCCAACATGAAGACACTGGAGGTCGTCGTCAGGAAGACCACTGGCAAGGAGGTGGACAAGAACACCCTCTACCGCGCCCGTTAAAAAAATCAGGAGCAGATAATGGGCCCCAAGGACAAGCCGTGGTCCCTGTTTCCTGTTTACTGTGTGGAGGTACGTACCGTCACTTTTTTCCTACCACGTATCATGCACTGCTGACCGTATGTTTACACTGCCGGTCTAACAGTGGAACGTTTTCTTTGGAACTGCAGCTCATGCGTGTGGATCCCAATACCCACGCGGTTGCGGAGGCCACGGAGGATGGGGTCTTCCATCGGGCCTTCGTTGCCCGCGGTGCAACTGTCCATGGCTTTCAACATTGCCGCAGGCTTATAACCATGGAAGGTACCGGCCTGAAAAATGGCCATAAGCAGTTATACTGATATGCCAATTTTTCGATCCCAACGACAACTCCGTGCCAATGGCATGGGCTATGGTGAGCAGCAAAAACGAGGACAATGGGAAGTGGTTCTGCTTCCACTTGTCTTTGGCTTACCCTACTGCTCTGCAGGAAGGCACGGTGGTGATAGGCTACCGCGACAAGGGTCTGCTCAACGCGGTGGCCGAGAAGCTGCCTGGAGCCCAGCACAACTATTGTGCGTACCATCTATGGGAGAACGTGCGGCAGAAGCATGGCAAGCAGGCTGGGTATTGGTTCTGGAGGTTGGCGCATGCAATAACAGAGGCGGAGTGGCAGAGGTGTGAGGAGCAACTACGTCGGGTCTCTACACGCACGACGGTCATGCTGCTGGGTGCAAACGGGGAAGGCGGGATCCCGAGGGAGCAGTGGAGCAGGTTGTACTGCCCCATTGGACGAGGCGGCCACAGCACCACCAACGCCGCTGAATCGTTGAACGCACAAATTGTCGAGGTCCGCAAACTATTCCCCTTCTACTGTTGTGATGCCTTGTATACTTGGGTGCAGCGGCTACTTGCAGACCGTCGGACGCTCAGCAAGCTTGTGAAGGGCCAGTTTGCACCAACCCCGGAGAAGCGCATGCTGAACGCGTCCGTGAGCAGCGCGGACTACGAGGTGGAAGAAAAGGGTCCACACTCTGGTACGGTGAGAGGGACGAACAACCATCTTCGGCGGGTGAACATGCATTATAGGACGTGCTCATGTGGTGCGTGGAAGGAGTGGGGCCGGCCGTGCGTGCATGCATGTGCGTTCATGATTTATAGGAGGGATAATCCTGAGGCGCTGGTGGACGTGCATCACACGCGCATGGCGTACTAGAGAACATACAACCATCCCATGACCGGGGTGAACCCCATCCACCTCAAACACCCAGAAGACAAGCAGTGGCGACAGCCGGGGTCCAAGCGTGGTCCAGGTCGTCCGATGAGTGCAAGGTGGGAGCGGGAAGATCGGCGCAAGAAGAACTACATTTGCCCCCAATGTGGTGTGAAAGGGAAAACCAAGAAGAAGTGCACTAATCCTCCAGCAGTCAGTGGTACGGTAGCAGCAGCAGAAAACGCCTTGCTGCATCGGCTAGAACTCACCGAGGCTGCCATCGCAGCAGAAACAGCAGCCGGACGCTTTCCCAGCGTGCCTACAGGTGAAGGAGGGGCTACAGGTCAGGTTGGAGTAAACGCCAGGACCGGTGGGACAGGGGGAGCTGAGGACACAGAGGCGGGTGCCACTGGGACCGGCTGGGCAGCTACATGGGCAGAAGTGCACAGAGCTGCAGCCGGGACTGCAAATATGCAAGGAACAAGCCTTGGGGGCTTGAACTCTGTAAGAGGTGCAGCAGCGGCAGCAGCTGCAACACCTCTTGGGCAAGCAAGTGCCACGGGTGGACGAGCAAGTGCAGCCGCTACTGCACACGCAGTCGGAGGTGCGGCAATAGCAACTGATGTAGGTGCAGGACCAATGTATGATCCAGAGAACGAGAACACATATGAATCCGGTGAAGAGGAGGTCTACGACCCCGAGAGGTTCATTTTGGATGACTCGGACGAGGAGGAAGAGGACGAGGATGGGTACGAGGACCTAAGGGAGCAGCATGAGTGGGAGCGTCGTGAGGAGATGTACCAACAGGCAGCAGCTGTGCAGGATGCCTTTCGCGTCAGAGAGCAGTGGGACGACGAACCAGACGAGGTGGACGACGACACGTACATGTAAGTGGTGTATTCATGCCTTCCATCACTGTCAACGATGTTGTTTTCCTATGCAGTGTGTCTCTTAGTACTTACTAACCCCAGTGGTAATGTTGTCCCACTTCTCCATGTCGGTGAGAGCTTCCATGACTGTTTGAAGCAAGCACTCTACCATGTGGGGCGGGTCATACAACACATCGCAAAGACTTGGAGGGGGCAGACAGGCAGCAAGCACACGAAGACATGGAGGGGCGGGTCAGAAATCATGTGGCCCAATACATGGGGAAGCCCCTACTTCTGTAGTGGTGTTTGGTAGAGGACCAAGTCGTGGTCGGCCGGGTCAGACAGCATGTGACACAACAGAGGGAGAATCCCCTACTCCAGTAGCTGCCCTCGCTTGCTGTAGTGTTGGACATGTATGAATTTAATGTGAAAGAGTTATTTTCTCCATGACCCTCACAACTGGATATGTCGTGCAAATGTTTCCAGAAATAACATCTATATATCCATGTAAGAAATCAGACAAGTATTTGAAGAAGCAGCCAGGCTCATTGTTTTTCCTCTTTCCATGTTGTTTGTTTAAGGTCATGCACTCTGTTCAACACTTGTATGCAAGTCAGAGCAAACTGACTATGGAACATGCTGACTGCACAATGGTACAGCCAGTAGTAGTAGTAGTATTGTCCTTCATGGCTGGAGTGTGTACCACGTATGTGTTCTTCAAGTTGTGGCCCGGGAGGGGTCGTACCCAAGTGACCAAAGTGTACTACTGCACATGTCCGACAGAAGAAGACTCTTCAACTGCTTCCAATGGTGAAGCGGAAGAGAACGAGGATGCAAATGAGACGTTTTATGATGTCGACAACAACACGGAGTACGAAGACTGTGTTGAAGACTTCGACGAAGAGGAAGCCCAAGACTGCTGCCAGCCAGGCCAGTTGTGTCTTGTTCGCGACATAATAAGTTGGCTGTATTCCCTTCCACCCCCGATTAGGGAGTGGATAGTTAGTGGACGTCCATGAGGACACTAGGGATAATGGGATATTGGCCATTGTTTCACATTCCCACTGCTAAGTAGCTTTTCCCATTCTCCTCTTCTAAGCCCTTCAAATAATTGAGACTAATGTTGCGCACTTGTAAACGTGTACGCTATTTGTCATTTCTAAAATGCTATGTATTATTGAATTAATTTACTCTAAATGTGTTTGAATATGGAATGTACATTCGGCGAAGGAACCTAATCATGAAACCAGCGGTATCTGGGCATGAATGTAGGTGGTATTATTTCTATGACCTTCTCCAACGGGTATACTCTCGTGCTGTGATTCCCGTAATATGTAGCCCGAGTTTGAATCCGCCACCACCGGAAAACATATGTTAAACGACACGTCATCACGCGTGCACCGCTCACTGCCTTGGGCGTCGCTCAATTACGGCAATGACAACGTCCAATGATCTTGTACGCTACATTCATGCATTGTTCGTTATAAAACGACAGCAGAATAGCCTGTCAGGTGAATACGCGACCGAGGCCTCATCGCACACAGTACCCGCTCGGCCAACTGGGGAGCGTTCATCATCGGCCGACTTGCCATTTCTCCGAAAATGGATATAGCATAGTAAAGTGAAAACGCGATGGATATGGCATACATATATGAAACGGCTCGTGTGCGTCGTGGTAAATGTCGAGCCTGGTGGACACGGTGTAATTGAAGTTCCGACGTTTGGATATGGCGTGGTTATTGTGCGACTTGTGGACAATGCGGTAGATATCGAGAATTATGTGGGTATATGGTCACTCTGCCGTATCAAATACTAACGAGAGCAGTATGTTGCACGGAAAGCGTGCACAAGGTTACATAGTAACGACGTAAAGTTATCATTCATTCGGCCCTCATAACGGAACTGAAGAGAAAACTCTCAATTTTTTTTTATAAAAAGTTGAGACGATACAAGAACCACATTAATTCCTCGCAAAATGGAAAAGAATACAAAGATCTTCTATGTAATTAGAAAATTCTACTATGTACGTTCTGTGTTAGAATTTTTCAATATTAGATGTCTTAAAACATGATTAATATTTTCCAGGGAAAAATGTGCATTCATTAATATGTTATCGTGTAATGTTGGGTAATGATGAATCCTTTCTAGGAAGAAAGGAAATGTGGGATATGTAGATGAAAAATTCATATGATAAAATCTAAATTCAGTAAATCTACACTAATTAATGATTTTTCTCCATTTATCTTGCGTTAATCTACCGCAGATTGTTTTTCTCCTAACGTTTCATTTCCGGGATCATTTGTTTGGCTAGTCTAGCCAAACAACTGACTTGACTGGACGGAAATCTTGGCCAAGCTTCCCGTCCAGTTCGTTGCACAAAGCGTAGTGTCCGTTATCCAGCTGACTGGCTTTGCTTGTCCGATTGTGTTTTGTCCGGTTCCTTCTTACGCAAAAAACCCGTGTTCGAACGCGGAAAAACAGCCTTTCCTGTCCGATTCCTCGCCAAGGCTCGAAGTCCGAGGAGCGACGCAGAGAGCGGAAACAATAGTAAATTCTGAAAAAAACCCCTCCGTCCGCATCTCTGACCAATTAGGATTTTTTTTCTGCTGGAGAAATCGATTGTAAAAGGGTCACTATGTAACCCAATATCAATGCATATGGTAATCGAAAATGGAATCTCGAATCCATGGACAACGCTCTTATGATGTCCTTGGGAGCTGTGGGTGGATAGCATTTGTTGAGCGTGAGAGCCGGGTCTTGTCGCGTACTTCTGGTTTAGCTTGTGAGATAGGTGAAAAACTGTTCGCGAGGTCGATTGCGACCTTTTCTTGTGCTCGGTGAGGCTTTGTACAGGACCGTTGCTGGATTTCAGGGGAAAGATGCATAAAAAATTGTATTTTGCCAACGAAGCGCTATGTTACCGTTGAGGAAGGCTTTGGAATATTATATGCCCAATCAAAGTTAGCACTAATTTTTCTCCTTTGTCAAGTACGACGATCAAACCAGTTGAAGACTTGTATTCTGAGAACCCGCATCGAGCACGGCCAATGGAAGGCTGCAAATTCTGGTTTGATTATTTGTTCTTTCAGTACCGAGATATCCGGCGGGATGTTGCCCGCCATGCCTCGCCGTGGAGAGATCGAGGGTTCATGGGACCACCCAACATGCACCGGGACGATGGGTGGCAGAGCGCGGCGATGGCGGACGCCTGTTCACCGACCGGTCGCAGGGAGGTCCATAGGCACGCGACAGCTCTGTGAACACCCTCATTTCGATACACACCGACCTCAGCTCACAGTGAAACGAGAACTCCTGGAGGCTAAGGGTCGCTCAAACGCAAACAGTTGATTTCCCTGCTTGCGGTCATACGTGAGTAAATTCAGGATAACTGTAGCGCACACCCACATCCTTTCACAGCCCTTGCTCTCTCTGCTGAGGCGAACTGGAATGGCTGCACTTAACATAGCACCCGCTCCAGCAGACGAAAATACGTACGTTGGCGCACCTTTCATCGGCGGCAAGTCATCAGGATTTGCTGGCAAGCCCTCTGGCGGACTGGGAAGCAGGCCGAAAGCGTTTAACGGTATGCACGAACAACATGCAATGCGCTGCTTCTGTGGCCATTCATCTCCCACACATCTCTTTTCACTTAACTGGCTGTGTGCTCCTCCCATCTTCACCTCCTGTGGTGGCTGTGAGCAGGCGGCAACATAGCGGGTATTGCGTCGAAGCCACCTCTGGGTAACTCCGGAGAAAACGTCAAGAAGTTCGGAAGCGGTGCCGTTGGGGGCCTGGGAGGCGGCCTTGGGCCCAAAAAGAGTGCTGGTGGAGGAGAAAAAAGCGTCAATGGACACGACGGCGGAGCAGCGAAACCCCGCGCAGCTCTCCGCAACATCACCAACGAGGCTGGTAAAGGACTGGGCGGCGGCAAGGCAACCGGAGGCCTGGGCGGTGGCGCAGGCAAGAGTGGCCTGGCAGGTTTGGGAGGCGGTGGTCTGAAGGTCCACAACGAAAAAACGAAAAGACCACTTGGCGGAGCTTCAGGCAAAGTTCAGGCTCGCGATGGCGGGTCTGGCCTCGGGAACAGGGGAAGCAAGACGAAACAGTCACAGGCAAAGGCTGCGCCCCAGCACAACCAGGCCCTCAGGCATGAGCTGATCCAGGTCCAACGGGCCGCTGATGACGTTGCGGGGAGAGGACGGACCTTGGGTACAGATTCTGGCCCAGCGTCTACTTCTGCAGGTGTCGTTGGGGGGATCAAGAGTGCGGGTGTTCAGTCATTCGGGTTCAGCGACCATGCGATGGACCCAGCTGAGGCAGCTGCCATGTGGGAGCTTGCCTACAAGTATGCTGATGAGGGCGATGGTGTCGAGCAAATGTTTGGGATGAGTGGCGACCAGCACGATGCGTTAATGGTAGCTCGACAGCACGAAGGTGAGGGCAAGTTTCCTGAACCTCTCTCCTTTATCCTGCTCTGTGCACAGAAGGGAAGGAGGGGACACATGGACAGAAAAACAGGCGCACTGTCTTTGACTTCGACCTGGCCCTCCAAGTTTTGTGGAGTCCTTGCTTTTATTCGCTCGTAACCCATACCAGAACGATGCTTTTCGCTCCACACAATGGACTACGCTGCAATCCTTGTCTTTGCATTTCATGGCATGGGTTTATCCGACGCACTGTGCACTGTCTTGGATTGCGAAGTAGAGCAAATTTCTTTCTCTTGTGGTGGATGTGGGCAGAGATGGAGGCCCGCGTGAAGCTTGTAACTGCCGGATTCAAATCCCCAAACCTTCTCCCAAGCTTCCTGGGAACCTCGCCGTACGCCTCGACTAGGGTAGGTGCCAGCATGGTGCCACCACTGCAACATCGAGCTCCCTAGTGATAACCTTGGTTGAATCAGCCGCATCTGCCCCTTCAACGTTTTGTCAATGTTCCTGAATCACGTGCTTGTGCTGTGAATGGTCCTGTCATTTTACACCAGGGTCTCTTCGGATCTCCAGTCCTCCTGCCAGAGGCTTCACTGAGCCCATCGCCTCCAAGACGCCTCATTCCAGGTCAGCAAACCTCCTAGTCATTCTTCTGGCATTTCCTTGGCCATCCTTCCTGCGTCCGTACACCTGTAAGGCCTCGTATTTGCTTTCTCTGATGTGAACCTTGATCAGAGTATTTCTGTGTGGCAACAGAAGTGACACCACTGTTTTGGCTGTGCTTCTGCAGAGTCCCCGTGCTCATGGCTGGATGACGACTTTGTATTGGGCCAGACGTCACTCTCTCACCAAGCAGGGGAGCTGTCTTGGAAGCTTCGGGACGACTAGCCTTCGAAGCTGACTTCATCCTCTGCTCTCTGGGAGCATTGCAAATCCCTAGTTATGTGCATATGTGCTTTTCACAAGCATCTCCATGGTAACCGTGAGGTTGCCACAGCAGTCAGTCTACAAGCAGGGGGCCCTTGTACCAGTGAGGCATGAATAATGCAGGCTTGCCAGAAAGTATACACAGATTCAGCACACCCATGCACGCACATGTGTGCATATGAAGGATTGTGCATTTTTGTGATGGCACCCAGATCCAGATGCACTCAATGAGCAGAAATGCCTCACTGGATGCCCCACTCTTCATGCCACAGCATGTGTTTTTTTCAACAGTCAGCGGCGACACCTCAGAGCATCACTTGCAGATTTTCTTCACGTTCTCTTGCACTCAACACGATCATTTTCACAGTACTCCTGAAGTATGTGCACTTTGTCAAATGGGGTGAAGATGAGAAACTGAAATTGAGTTAGACTAGAATTATGTGAAGCTGGCATTATATGTCGAAGAAAATAGCTAGTACTTTGATGTCAACATGAAGGAAAGACAAGAACAATGCCACCAATGCCAAGCCTTTCCTGTAGAGGCTTGCAGCCTCTTCGCTTTGTGTCAATTTGCAGACAGTGGATCAAGAATGATGAGGCATGAATGATGCAGGCTTGCCAGAAAGTATACACAGATTCAGCACACCCATGCACGCACATGTGTGCATATGAAGGATTGTGCATTTCTGTGATGGTACCCAGATCCAGATGCACTCATTGAGCAGAAATGCCTCACTGGATGCCCCACTCTTCTTGCCACAGCATGTGTTTTTTTCAACAGTCAGCGGCGACACCTCAGAGCATCACTTGCAGATTTTCTTCACGTTCTCTTGCACTCAACACGATCATTTTCACAGTACTCCTGAAGTATGTGCACTTTGTCAAATGGGGTGAAGATGAGAAACTGAAATTGAGTTAGACTAGAATTATGTGAAGCTGGCATTATATGTCGAAGAAAATAGCTAGTACTTTGATGTCAACATGAAGGAAAGACAAGAACAATGCCACCAATGCCAAGCCTTTCCTGTAGAGGCTTGCAGCCTCTTCGCTTTGTGTCAATTTGCAGACAGTGGATCAAGAATTCTATCCTTGCAAAACGAGATTTTGACTACTTGGGAAATGTGTCACTTTGTCCACTGCTTTCTTCAATGGCCCACATCCTCTCAACACTGCTAGGACA
>SZWC01000693.1:3213-16848 GCA_023375785.1 Penium margaritaceum | reverse complement strand
CGTCTGTGTCACGTGGGCTCCGACACTGTGTCGAAGCTCATCCGGACACAGCCCGCTCTTGGTCTTGACGTGGCTTCTTTCGAGAAGCCACCCAAGACCGACTGCCTTTTTTGCGCTCAGGGTAAGATGCACCGGTGCACTTACCCTGATTCGCGTTCACGAGCACTGCGGCCCCTCGAGTTGGTCCACTCGGACCTGCTTGGTCCTCTCCCGGTTGAGTCCGTGTCCGAGAGGGGCCGATATGTTCTGACACTGACTGATGACTTCACCCGGATGCGGTGGGTCTACAGTCTGCGTCAGAAGAGCGACGCCGCCCTTGCGGTTCGGCTCTGGCTCGTGATGGCTGAGCGTCAGTCTCGCCACACGCTACACACCTTCCGATCGGATCGCGGTGGCGAGTTCCTCGGTGAGATGGACGCCTTCTTTGCTGAGCACGGCATTTTTCACCAGGTCTCCGCTCCTGCCACCCCACAGCAGAACGGTGTCTCTGAGCGCTGGAACCGCACCATGGAGGATGCGGTCCGCGCCATGCGGTCTGAGTGCGGTCTCCCGGAGTCCTTCGCCTTCGAGGGTTTCTCCTACATGACCTGGGTCTGGAACCGCCTCCCGCATGGTCCGCTTCCGGACCATATTACACTGTACGAGCTCTGGTTTGGCCACCGTGCTGATCTTCGCCTCGCTCGCGTCTGGGGTTCCCTGGCCTCCGTGTGGTACACCGAGGACCAGCAGGGGTCCAAGGTCTCCCCTCGGGGTCGCTTGTGTGCCTTCATCGGCATTTCCCCGCGGTCGAAGGCCTGGCGCTTCTGGGACCCCACTCGCCGTCGTGTCATCGAGTCTCGGGACGCGCTATTTTTTGAGTCACTCACTTACCGTGATCTGACTTCCATCACTGCCCTCTCTGCCGCCCACGTCCCTTCCTGTGAGGGTTCTCAGCGGATGGGGGAGATTTCTCCGCCGTCGACCACTGGTCGCCAGGCGGATGGGTCCGCTCGAGCCCCCTCTCGGTCTCTAGCACTTGACGACCCGGCTATTATTGCCGTTGGCCTAGAGATATTGCCTGTGCTGCCCACTTCACACCCTACAGGCACCACGGCCCTCACGCCTCCTCCTGCATCATCACCTGTCCCTGCTAGCGCCCCTGCTCAGGCGTCTGACCCAGTCCAGCCCACGCCTGTCCCTGCTTCGCCTGACACTCTTTCAGTGTCCGGGCCGGCCTTACCCGCTGGCACCCCCAGCTCTGGGTCCCCCACACATGCGTCTCCTCGCACGGCATCCCCGGCTGCCTCGTCTCAGTCCTCACCTGCTGCGGTTGTCCCTGACCCTGTGGACGTGCCCGTCTCTGCGCCTGTTGCGCGTCCCTTGACCTCCGGTTACTCTCGTGAGCCCGGTGGTCGCCTTCGACCACTGGATTCCGGAGCTCAGCGGGTGTCGGGTCCCGGACCCAGGCGCCCCACTCGCAGCATCGCGAGCGGTGATCCAGGCACAAAGGCCCTAGGCCTGAGTGCCCGCACTGAGCTTTCAGAGGTACACCCAGCGTGCCCCGTCGGGCACGATCTGGTCANCGCCTGTCCCTGCTTCGACTGACACTCTTTCAGTGTCCGGGCCGGCCTTACCCGCTGGCACCCCCAGCTCTGGGTCCCCCACACACGCGTCTCCTCGCACGGCATCCCCGGCTGCCTCGTCTCAGTCCTCACCTGCTGCGGTTGTCCCTGACCCTGTGGACGTGCCCGTCTCTGCGCCTGTTGCGCGTCCCTTGACCTCCGGTTACTCTCGTGAGCCCGGTGGTCGCCTTCGACCACTGGATTCCGGAGCTCAGCGGGTGTCGGGTCCCGGACCCAGGCGCCCCACTCGCAGCATCGCGAGCGGTGATCCAGGCACAAAGGCCCTAGGCCTGAGTGCCCGCACTGAGCTTTCAGAGGTACACCCAGCGTGCCCCGTCGGGCACGATCTGGTCACTCGCGAGTTCCATATCGCCTGTGACGCAGCAGCTGACCTCGTGGCTGTAAGGCCTGACACTGTGGCGTCTGCACTCGCCACGCAGAGTTCCTCCTCCGTGGCCCCTGATCCGGGCACATTGAGGGAGGCTCTCTCATCGCATGATTCTGATGCCTGGCGAGCTGCTTGCGAGGATGAGCTTCGCGCTATCCGAGAGCACGGAGTCTACGAGCTGGTCGATCTTCCCCCAGGGAGGAAGGTGATTCAGGTCAAGTGGGTCTTTCGCAAGAAAGTGAAGCCTGATGGCTCACTGGAACGCTACAAGGCCCACTTGGTCGTCAAGGGGTTCTCTCAGATTGAGGGAGTTGACTACACTGACACCTTTGCCCCTGTCGGCCGCATGACCTCAGCTCGAGCTCTGTTCGGTGTAGTGGCTCAGCATGACTGGGAACTACACCAGATGGATGTGAACAACACGTTCCTCCATGGCTCTCTGGATGAGGAGATCTACGTGGCTCAGCCACCAGGCTTTGAGGACGGTGACAAGGTCTGGCGCTTGCGCAAGTCCTTGTACGGCCNCAAGCAGTCTCCACGGTGTTGGAACCGGGAAATCACAGGCACCTTGACTCGTGCAGGATACGTACAGAGCGAGGCTGACCCCTCGCTGTTCATCCTGCCGATACCTGAGCATCTCACCGCCATCCTGGTCTATGTAGATGACCTTCTGATTGCGTCTCCGTCCCTGGAGGCCGTGAAGGAGGCCAAGGCTGTCCTGCAGACCGCCTACAGGATGAAGGACCTCGGTCCTACATCGGTGTTCCTCGGTATGGAGATTGTACGTGATCGCAGACATCGGACACTGCTGCTGCATCAGGCCCGATATGCACGAGTCGTGGGGGAGCGCTTTAGTGATCTCCTTGGTGCAGTGCCCACTGCTTCCACACCCATCACACCTGATGGGCAGGATGCCCTGAAGGTGGATGACCCTACACAGCTGGGGGAGACAGTGGACGTGACCTTGTACCTCTGTCTTATTGGATCTCTGATGTACCTGGCCACGACCACGCGTCCCGGCATCGCGTTCGCCATCAACCTCCTCGCTCAGTTCTCGCAGGCTCCACGTGCGAGAGCTCTTCACGCGGCTGTGCGAGTGGTACGGTACGTGGTTTCCAGGCCGTATCTCGGACTCTGCTTCCGTCGGCAGTGTTCGGTGGTCCTTGACGGCTACACTGACAGCGACTGGGCTTGGAGTCCTGACGGGTGCAGTCGCACTGGCTACGTGTTTCTGCTCGGTGGTACCGCTTTGTCTTGGCGAAGCGAGAAGCAGGGCTACATCGCACGTAGCTCGTCGGAAGCAGAGTATGTGGCTTTGGGGGCAGGGGCTGCTGAGGCAGTTTGGCTGCAGCGCTTGTTTCTTAAGCTTGGGCAGTCAGTACCCGCCATTGTGCTGCGTTGCGACAACCAGAGTGCTCTCACCATTGCGGAGAACTCTGGTGTTTTTCATGCTCGCACAAAGCACATTGCGGTTGAGCATCACTTCGTTCGTGATCTGGTGGAGCGACGCGTGATCTCCATCATGTGGGTTGGTACTGACTTGCAGCGAGCTGATTTCTTGACGAAGGCACTTGCACGCGGAAAGTTCCTGGTGGTCATTCGTTCTGTTGGGCTTCGCCCCGTGTGTGACAGTGGTTGAGTGTGGGATGTACGTTGTCGTCTCATCTGTCTGTGTCACTCACTATGTGGTTGTACCAGTGCTGCACGCGTATGGACATGCGTACCATCGGGTCATGGGGGAGTGTTGTGCTTTGTGCCGTTCCTGTACAGTTTACTGTGACCACTCGGCCGTGTCCATACTCATGCAGATCCCTGAGGCAGGCGTCCCTGGTGACACCGGCGCGACGACAGGCGGCGGACTACCCATCTGGAGCTGCCCGACCACTGTTCCAGAGCCCCAGATGTCACCGGGACTCCTTGCTGTGCCTTCTACGTCTTGCAGGCGCCTTTCGGCGGACTGGGCATGAGGCCCATTTGCATTTTTTTGCATTATATACTCGCTGTCAGTCGATGGATGCATGCATGTGACCAGTCGTTGCGTGCGTCTTTTGATTCTGCATGTCTAGGTTCAGACGGCGTAGGATTCTGACATGTGTGCGCAGAGTTACGGCCAAAACAGTGGTTTTGGGCCGGTTTTAGGACAGCTCTTGGACTGCCGCGTGCGACACCCGCCGTGCGCCGCGGCAGGTATTTATGCCCTGGACCTGTCAGTTGTCATTTCTCTCTGCATTTACTAAGCTATTGAAGCTTATGAGACTTTGCGCGTCTCCCTAGCCTGACCCTTGCTGTTTCTTGCACCTGCCTGCTTGCTAGTGCGTCAGCTGACTGGACAGTGTCGCCACGTCAGCAGCAGCAAGGCTAGGAAGCTTCGTAGCAGTTTCTCACTTGGGAGCCCGGATCTTAGGTGTGGGCTCAAAAGGGGAGATTTGTGAAACGATTTTCAGCTATCCATTCTCTTGAGGTGGAAACTGAGAATACAATGTCAACTACTAGTCCTTAAGCAGAGAGATGATAGGACGGGTCCTCCAAGCTGAACAAACCTGCAACCACAATTCCTGGTTCTAGTTTCATACAGACCATTAGCACCAACGGACCATGAGAAGATGCGTGGAAGCTTCCTAGCGACAGAGCCGCCGACCAGGCGTCAGTGCCTGGTCAGACGGTGACGAGAGTCACAGGTCGTGCATACAACGGCAAGGGTCTCGCTAGGAGACACAAGGCAAAGTGTCAGAATACTTCAATAGCATTTGCAGAGAGAGATGACAAATGACAGGTCCATGGCATAAGTACCTGCCGCGGAGCACGGCGGGTGTCGCACGCGGCAGTGCAAGATTTGTCCTAAAACTGGCCCAAAACCACTATTTTGGCCGTAACTCTGCGCAGACATGTCAAAACGCTACGCCGTCTGAACCTAGACGTGCAGGATCACAAGCCAAACACTGCGACTAGTCACATGCATAAATCCAGCATCAAACGGTGGACACACAATGCAAAACATGCAAATCGAGCCCATGGCTAGTCCACCGAAAACTCCTGCGTGCTGTAGAAAAACCTACAGGAGGTCCTGGGCAGTGTCCGGAGCTCTGGAACGGTCGTCGATCAGCTCCAAGCTGGTAGTCCACCACCAGATGCCGCATCTGTACCACCAGGGTCCGCATCAGGGATCTGCACGAGTACGGACACGACCGAGTGGTCACAGTAAACTGTACAGGTCGACAGGAACGTCACAAATCACAACTCTCCCCCATGACCCGATGGTACGCATGTCCATACACGTGTAGCACTGAGACGAGTACAACGAGAGCAAAAACATATGTGACACGGACACACCCCACACTCAGCCACTCTCAGTCAAGGGGCGAGGCCCAATAGAACGAATGGCCACTAGGAACTTTCCGCGAGCTAGTGCCTTCGTCAAGAGATCAGCACGCTGCATGTCACTGCCAATCCATATGAAGGAGATCACGTGTCGTTCCACCAGATCATGCACAAATTGATGCTCAACCGCAATGTGCTTTGTGCGAGCATGAAAGACACCAGAGTTCTCTACAATGGAAAGAGCACTCTAGTTTTCGCAACGAAGCACAATGGCGGGTACTGACTGACCCAGCTCAAGGAACAGGCGCTGTAGCCACATCGCCTCAGCAACCTCTGCACCTAGCATAACGTACTGTCTCCGATGAGCTACATGCGATGCAACCTTGCTTCCCGCTGCGCCAGGACAGAGCGGTACCACCAAGCATTAACACGTAACCGGTGCGACTACGTCCATCTGGGCTCCAGGCCCAGTCGCTGTCAGTGTAGCCATCAAGGACCACCGAACACTGCTGGCGAAAGCAGAGTTTGAAGTACGGTGCGGAGACCACATACCGCACCACTCACACAGCCGCGTGAAGGCTGTGGCATGTGGAGCCTACGAAAACTGAGCGAGGAGGTTGACGACAAAAGCGATGTGAGGATGTGTGGTAGTGGCAAGGTACATCAGAGATCCGATGAGACGGAGGTACAAGGTCACGTCCATTGTCTCCCTAAGCTGTGTGGGATCATCCACCTTCAGGGCATCCTGTCCATCGGGCGTGAGAGTTGGGAAGCGGTGGGTAATGCGCCAAGGAGGTCACTGAAGTACTCCCCCACAACTCGTGCGTATCGGGCCTTATGCAACTGTAGCGTCTGACGTTTGCGATCTCACACGACCTCCATGCCAAGAAACACCGCTGCAGGACCAAGGTCCTTCATCTTGTAGGAAGTCTGGAGCACAGTTTGGCCTTCTTCACGGCCTCCAGAGAAGGAGACGCAATCAGACGGTCATCGATATAGACTAGGATGGCGGTGAACCGCTCAGGTGTCCGTTGGATGAAGAGAGAGGGATCTGCCTTGCTCTGTACATATCCCGCACGAGTCAGAGTGCCAGTGATGTCGCGGTTCCAACAGTGCAGAGATTGCTTGAGGCCGTACAAGGACTTGCGCAAGCGCCAGACCTTGTCACCGTCCTCAAAGCGAGGTGGTTGAGCCACGTAAATCTCCTCATCCAGAGAGCCATGGAGGAAGGCATTGTTCACATCCAGTCATGCTGAACCACTACACCGAGTCATGCTGAGCCACTACACAGAACAGAGTTCAAGCTGAGGTCATGCCATTGACAGGGACAAAGGTGTTAGTGGAATCGATGCCCTCGATCTGAGAGTACCCCTTGACGACCAAGCGGGCCTTGTGGCATTCCAGTGAGCCATCCGTCTTCACATTTTTGCGAAAGACCCACTTGACTTGAATAGGCTTCCTCCCAGGTCGAAGGTCCTCTAGCTCGTAAACTCCGTGCTTTCGGATGACGCGAAGCTCATCCTTGCAGGCAGCACGCCAAGCGTCAGCATCCTGTGATGAGAGAGCTTCCCTCAGTGTGCCCGTGTTAGGCGCCATAGAGGGAGAGCTTTGTGTGGAAAGAGCACATGCCTCAGTGCTAGGTCTGATGACGACAAGACTAGCTGCTGCATCACAAGTGATACAAAACTCGCGAGTGACTAGATTGTGCCCTACGGGGCATGCTGGATGTACCTTTGTGTGCTCCGAGCGGACACTCTGGCCTAGGGCCTTTGTGCCGGGATCACCACTCGCGATGCTGTGAGTGGAGCGCCTGGGTGCGGGACCTGGCACTCGCTGGGCTCCAGAGTCCAATGGTCGAAGACGGCCGCCAGGCTCACAGGAGGAACCTGGGCTCCAGGGGTGCACCTCAGGCTCAGGGACAGGCACAACCACAGCTGGTGAAGGCTGAGGCAAAGGAGTTGGTGAAGCCGTGCGAGGAGATGCGTGTGTGGGAGACATGAGACTGGGTGTGACAGTAGGAACAGGTGTCGTAGTACCACGCACAGAGGTTGGAGTACGAGCGGACACATGTATGGTCACAAGAGTGCGCACGGGTACATGATCATGGATACTTGTGGGGTGCAAAGGTAAAAGGGTAGAAGCCGGCTCTGCAGGAGAGGTCTTTGGACCGAAGATGATGATCGCTGGGTCATCAAGAGCCGGAGACCGAGAAGTGAAGGGAGCTCGAGCGGAAACATCAGCCTGGTGAGAGGTGCTCGCAGGTGCAGACTCCCCCATCCGTCGAGAACCCTCACATGTAGGAACATGTGTGGCGGATAGCGATGTGATCGAAGTCAGATCATAGAAAAGTGAGGGACTCAAAGAAGAGCGCATCGCGTGACTCAACAATGCGACGACGAGTGGGGTCCCAAAAACACTAGGCCTTCGACCGCGGGGAGATGCCTACAAAGGCGCACAAGCGACCCCGTGGTGAGACCTTGGACCCCTGCTGGTCCTCGGTGTACCACACAGAAGCCAAGGATCCCGAGACGCAAGCGAGATGAAGGTCAGCACGGTGGCTGAACCAGAGCTCATACGATGTGACGTGGTCCGGAAGAGGACTGTGTGGGAGGCGGTTCCTGGCCCAAGTCATGTAGGCGAATCCTTCAAAAGCAAAGGACCCCGGGAGACCGCACTTAGACCGCATAGCGCGACCGCATAACGCATCCTCCATGGTGCGGTTCCAGTGCTCAAAAACACCGGTCTGCTGAGGATTAGCAAGAGCAGAGACTTGGTGAAAGATCCCGTGCTCGGCAAAGAAGCTGTCCATCTCACCAAGAAACTTACCGCCGCGATCCAAGTGGAAGGTATGGAGCATGTGACGGGACTAACGGTCAGCCATCACTAGCTAGAGGCAAACCGCAAGAGCGGCGTTACTCTTCTGGCGCTTGTTGTAGACCCACCGCATCCAGGTGAAGTCATCAGTCAGGGTCAGGACATATCGGCCCCGATCGGAGAGAGAATCGACGGGAAGAGGACAAAGAAGGTCAAAATGGACTAACTCAAGAGGGCGAAATGTGCGAGAACGAGAGTCAGGGTAGGTAGAACGATGCATCTTACCCTGAGCGCAGAAGTGACAGTCGGTCTTGGGCCGCTTCTCGAAAGAAGCCGCGCCAAGACCGAGGGCGGGCTGTGTCTGAATGAGGTTTGACATAGTGTCAGAGCCTACATGACACAGACGTTGATGAAGCAATCGCTGGTGCTCAGGAGACATAACACCTGTGACAAAAACACAAGCTGAAGGAAAAGGGGAGCAAGGAGGAGAAGTTCGAGAGACACGATACAAGTCATCCACAACAGAGGCACGAAGGACGACGCTACGAGTGTCATTAGCAGTCACAGTCGTGGAGTCTGCAGTGTGCTCCACAGAGAGTCCCATCAGTGTGCAAGCATGTACAAAAAGCAAACTGAGCTCAAGGTCAGGCACAGACAGCACCTCGGAAAGATACAGGGGGCCAGACGGACCGTTGAAACACACGACCGACTGAGTGTGGAGCTTGACGCCCGCGAGTAATCTACGCCCAGTCGAGCGGCTGCTGGCACTTGGTGTAGCGATGTGCGCCTCCACAATTGTAGTAGTGAACAGAGTCCACTGCTACTACCCGATGACGGTTGCTGCTGTGACTGTTGCTGACCCGAGCCGTACTTCACCTTCTTCTTCTTTCCATATGTTGCTGCCGCGACACCCTGTGTCTGAGTCGGTGTAAGCGGGATGGAAGAGGAAGAGGAAGATGAGGACATGACGGAGGATGGAGAAGGGGACTGCAGGAGGGGCCTCGGTGGTGATGCGACGACTGCTGCAGCAAGGGGAGTCTCCTGATGGGCCACAGCTGCCTCAAGGGCGGAAGTCACCTAGAGGAAGAGCTGGTGTGCCCAGGGAAGAAGCTGTAGTGAGGCCGAAAAAGGCTGGAGCACAGCGTTGCTGTACCTCGTGAAGATGTCTATGTGCTCAAGGCAAACTACGAGCATGATCGTGCGAAGCGCCCACAGTTGTGTACCTCCTGAGGTCCCAAGGTGCGTGTAGATGCACATGGCGCATCGTTAGTAGTCGGCTGCAGGCTCGGCAGACCCCTGATGAAGGGAGTGAAAGGCACGAATGTGTGCGGTGCGGGTGGCGTGCGTCTCTGCAGCAAGCAAGGATAATGCCAGGTCCCAGCCCCTGCGTTGATCGGCGTCAGTGCCTGTGCCAACCTCGCCAAGGAATGAGCGAAAGTCGACGATGGTCTCGCGCGGCATGGCGTAAAGGAGTCCGCGCATCGCCCTAGCTGCTGTCAGCACCTGTGCTTGGTCCGTGGTCTGATACGGACTGTGGTAGTAGGGCTACAATCCCTCTGAAGTGGCCCAAGTCTGGAAAAGGATCTCCCAGCAGTCGAAGCCATCCTCGCTGGCATGCTGTGGAGGTGGTGTCTCGAAGTCCTTGGGTTGCTGCTCTGTAGGAAGAGCAACCACAGGCTGAGAAGGACGAGGGATGGGGAAGACACATGGAAGAGGGAAGTCACTGGGATGGAGGTCAGGCGACGATCGAATATCGAGAAACTGAGATGTGAGTGGGGGTCGAGAGCTCATATGGAATTGGCAAAGGCGCTCCTAAAGCACACGAAGCTCACGATCGGGGGAGTCGCCCTCCATGCCTGGCATATCTGGATCCTCATCCCAAGGATCAAGAGGTGGCGGGTCAGACCCAGCTCCCGTCTCCGGTGCTGGGACTGACTGATGTGTAGACGGTGCGACACTGGCAGCTCCCTTGGGGGTCTGCCGTGGGACTGTGGACTTGGCACGGAGAAGCTCAGTGAGTGTACGGATGGCGTCAGTCTGCTCCCGCTGTAGGCGTTGCATCTCGTCCTGCTGGCTGCACAGGTCTTGAATGGCCTGCAAGCGTGGGCTCATGACGCCAGAGGAGGAAGAAGAGGAATCGAGTATCCTCTTTCCCTTATCACCGGACGGAGCCATGTCACCACTCATTATAGGCCGAGATGTCAACTTGGTTGGATTGCGGAAATATAAGCGTTTATGGAGGAGTTGAAACGCTGGCAACATTTGACTCTCCGACCAAAAATTTGTAAGTAAAGTGCTGACGTTAGCAGGTGGTTGCTGACGTCAGCATGACCTGATGACGTCAGCAAGGAAAATGCTGACATCAGCTCCCCCCTTTTTTTTGACAATCCTCGTGGTTGTTTCCCTATTGCGCAGGGGGCGGCTGCTCCGTAACAGTCGTGTAGAAGCTACGGGGAAGCTCCACAGCAGCTTCTGCTCGGCTGCTGCTACTGTGGTGCCAGCACCTACAGCAGCAGCCGCACGGCTGCTGCTACTCTTGCTTGCATAGCTGTTGCAACAGCTGCACACTGCTGCTGTGCTACAGCGCAGTTGTGCGCTGCTGTTGTAGCTGCTGCACGTAGCTGCTGCTGTGCGCTGCTGCCGCCGTGCGCTGCTGCAACGCTTCTGTTGTTGCTGCTGCTGTGTGCTACTGCTGATGCTGCTCAATGTTGCTGCTGCTGCATGCTGCTGCTACTCACCGTTGCCGCCGTCGCTATGCAGCGCTACTACGCACTGCTTTTGCTGCCTGCTCCCGCTACTGCGCGCTGTTTTTACAGCGAGCTGCGGCTGCTACTGCCAGCCATCGCCTGCCGCGGTTGTGGTCTGTTTCCGCCGCTGCCAATGCCAGCAGCTGCTGGTGGCTGCCGGCTAATGCGGATGTCATTTGCTGCTGGTTGGCTGCTGCTTCTGATGCGCTCTCACATGGATGACGTCACCGGCAGTCGGGTATCGTCGGCAGGTCCCTGTGGATCGGCATCAGTGGTGACGCTCACAGTTGTTGCTCTGTTGCGTCTCTGCTGCACAGCTCGGCGAGAATTGTCTTACCATTCTGATACGATGAGAAGATGCGTGGAAGCTTCCTAGCGACACAGCTGCCGACCAGGCGTCAATGCCTGGTCAAACGGTGACGACTGTCACAGGTCGTGCACACAATGGCAAGGGTCTGGCTAGGAGACACAAGGCAAAGTGTCAACATGCTTCAATAGAATTTGCAGAGAGAGATGACAAATGACAGGTCCATGGCATAAGTACCTGCCGTGGCGCACGGCGGGTGTCGCACGCGACAGTGCAAGATCTGTCCTAAAACTGGCCCAAAACCATTATTTTGGCCATAACTCTGCGCAGACATGTCAGAACGCTACGCCGTCTGAACCTAAACGTGCAAGATCACAAGCCGAACGCTTCGACTGGTCACATGCATACATCCAGCATCAAAAGGTGAACACACAATGCAAAACATGCAAATCGAGCCCATGGCCAGTCCACCAAAAAACTCCTGCGTGCTGTAGAAAAACTTGTAGGAGGTCCCGGGCAGTGTCCGGAGCTCTAGAACGGTCGTCGGTCAGCTCCAAGCTGGTAGTCCACCACCAGACGCCGCACCAGTACCACGAGGGTCCGCATCAGGGATCTGCACGAGTATGGACAAGACCGAGTGGTCACGGTAAACTGTAGAGGTCGACAGTAACGCCACAAATCACAACAGACCATTGGGTGTTCTTTGCACACCTATGTACCTACATGCGCAAAAGACCCATGTGTGTCACCTAGGCCATGGTTTCCACCTGGGTGGTCCATGACGTCATCCTGGGTCTCCTCATTCAGACCATATCTAGCTTCTGATTCTTCTCGTCGACGTTCATACATGCCTTGTTGCAGATTCCACTAGAGCTTGGTAGCCTGTTCTCTCCATCCATGTTATTGAGAAACAAGCTACGGAGCGCTTCCTCCTTTTTGCGTTCAAACCCCATCAAGGGTGGTGTTCATGTGCCGCAACGATACCACACAACAGTTTAACTAGATTGGATCACGCAGTCTCACACTGTGCGCAACCGTTACAATCCAAAGATATGCATACAACTTGGTCGTGTGCAACTTGTTCGTGTATACCATTCGCGATGCATACGACTTGTTCGTGTATGCCATTCGCATATTGAATTTCATGGGAGCAAACCTAGAAATGTGTGGAGTAAAGAGCCATCACTATGTTTAATGAGCTGATTTGTGATGAAAGAAAAACGTTCAAGTCGATGTCCAACATTACTCCATGATTGTTGTGCCACCGCAGGAGAAAGTGTGGCCCTCTTTGTTTGTCCATAATGTCTTCATGTACTCCTGTTCTTCGTGTGTCTTCTTGGAGCAAGGATGAAAATGGCCCTAGGGAATGATGGAGGTGGTGGTGCGGGTGTTGGACTATATGGCCATAGATTGTCAAGCCTCTCCCAACAAGCCATTCAGATGCACCATCATATGGGTTTTACGAAAGTCGCGACAAGCCAACACCCTTTACGCAAGACACTACTGCTAATGTTGCCTCAAGGACGTCATAATCCGTTGATGTTTCATTTCTGGAGCCATTGCTGACTCTAACGGATGCTACCTACTTGTCTTGCCCTTCTCATCCTCCCAAATTTGCCCAGGACCATCTTTCAGATGTGCACATGTTGCTCATGCAGCCAAGTCACTGGTATGTAGTAGTGCAATTTCCTACAAATACAAAGAGTGTACGCCAAGTGATGCAAGGGACTAGGTGTAGTGATGCATCGTTAAGCGATAAATTCCATTCAATTCTAAAGATGAGTAATTTGCTTCATTACGTGTCATAACAACCGACTTCATCTTGATAATCATACAGTAAGAATGTGGTAAAATTCATGTTTTTTTTTCTTTCTTTTTTCTGTTGTAAAACTGTAACGGGCCGTGTCTCCAGCTCCTGCTCTGAAGTCGTCGTCGGAGTTCGCAGAATGGCGTTCTCAGTCCGCGTCAGGGGTTTACCCCCTTCGCGAGACTGAGGGGCAATCGTCATCAACGACCCAGAGCAGGGAGACTCGAATGTTTCGAGTCTCCGGAGGCCCATTTCCGTTTCTAACCAAACCCCTGGTTTTGGGACCCAAACCGGGGGTTTTTACCTCAAACTCGTGTGTTCGCACGAGTTATTCCGTTTGTTTTACGTCGAAGTTCGTCATAAACGAACTTCGAGTTTCATTTTGTCGTTCAGGCGCGAAATCGTCGCGTGCGAGGCACGCTGGCGATTTCGCGCCAGGCTTTTTGTCCTCACCATCGCTCCCCCTATCCCTCGTCCTCTCTTGCACGTTTGCAAGGAGGGCGAGGGGGGACGAGGGCACGAGGCCACGAGGCCTCGCCCTCGAGGCCCTCGTGGCCTCTCAGCCGCCGATCCGGCTGAGGCCGCGATCGGCGGCTGGCGGCTGGCCGGCCGGTGGCCGGCCGGTCACTTGGCCGGCCGCCGGCCGTCCAGCC
>SZWC01000692.1:334948-350147 GCA_023375785.1 Penium margaritaceum | reverse complement strand
TAGGCCTGCCTGTCCTTCTTCTTCCACTCCTCGTACGTCGCTGGTACAGCTGCAAAAGAACCCGCATCAGCTGCACCTTTTGCGGCGTCTTCCCCGCCACCACCTGCGCTGCGGTGATGCCTTTTGCCTGTGGAACTGGAGCCGGCTCGTCGCCGCTCACCACCTCCCACAAGCCCCTCTCCTCCAAAAGGAGGCGGGTACGGATCTTCCAAAACGTGAAGTTGGCACGTCCCTCTAGCCTCTCCAAAGGCTGGGCTACTGTCACAACGCTAGCTGCTGCCATTTTGAGGCTTGGTGATGCTCAACGCTGCCCTTGGATGGCGGCGCTACCCCTGCTTCTGCTGCTGCTTCTGCCAGAAATCTGTCTGATAGAAAATGGACTGTAGGTGCCAGAAGACTGGGAATTTTGAAAAACTAAGCCCACCACTGGAACATTCAGCTCAAAACCTTTCGGATCGACCCATAAAAGAGGGTCATCAATGTTGGAACTTGAGGAGAGAGGGAGCCTTGGAGCAGCGAGCATGTGTGATTGGAAGGGCATCACTTGTGCTGAAGAATGGTTGTTCAATCACTCAAAATGATGGAGTACATATAGAGCTAGAGCTTGGGCAAGTCAGCCCTCTCACAAGCCACACCACTTAGCCATGGAGGCTAAGGCTCACACACTAGAGTCCATAATCTCACACAAGGGAGGAAATCAGCCTAGCAATCAGGCTGACCACTCACACACGACCTAGAGAGCTAGAGAATGCTCTCATGGCACACTCCTAGTGGTCACATAACCCACAAACCCATGGAGAATCGCCATGTGTCCATGGCTAGCACACAAGGATCTCACCTCACCAAAAAAGTAAGGAGAGGTACCTTTATCCTAGTCAGCACACTCTGACAAGGCAATCCTACGACCAAGGACCTTTTTGGATATTTCTCCCATCAGGTCTTGACCCTGGACCTCTTGCCTTTTTCTTTTCTCAGGCTAAGGCATGGAGTCATCACCCATGCCCACCCAGACATCGACGGTCCATGACCCCTGAAACTTCGAAAATTCATATCTCCCAATCCGACCGTTGGATCGGCCTCAAACTTGGACCGTAGAGATTTTTTCACCTGATCTTTTGAAAGGTGAAGTTGGATCGGTGATCAGAGCAGGCATCTGGTACTTTCCTGGAACTTGCTCCTGTGGACCTGAAACTGAGCCAGATGGCTCCTTTCCCAACAATCTCCCACTTTGCCGCAGTCAGAGTGGGCTGAGTCCATGCACCGTTGCAGTGCATGGACTCATGCACTGCATATGAATTTTCGAAGTTTCAGGGGTCATGGACCGTCGATGTCTGGGTGGGCATGGGTGATGACTCCATGCCTTAGCCTGAGAAAAGAAAAAGGCAAGAGGTCCAGGGTCAAGACCTGATGGGAGAAATATCCAAAAAGGTCCTTGGTCCTAGGATTGCCTTGTCAGAGTGTGCTGACTAGGATAAAGGTACCTCTCCTTACTTTTTTGGTGAGGTGAGATCCTTGTGTGCTAGCCATGGACACATGGCAATTCTCCATGGGTTTGTGGGTTATGTGAGCACTAGGAGTGTGCCATGAGAGCATTCTCTAGCTCTCTAGGTCGTGTGTGAGTGGTCAGCCTGATTGCTAGGCTGATTTCCTCCCTTGTGTGAGATTATGGACTCTAGTGTGTGAGCCTTAGCCTCCATGGCTAAGTGGTGTGGCTTGTGAGAGGGCTGACTTGCCCAAGCTCTAGCTCTATATGTACTCCATCATTTTGAGTGATTGAATAACCATTCTTCAGCACAAGTGATGCCCTTGCAATCACACATGCTCGCTGCTCCAAGGCTCCCTCTCCTCAAGTTCCAACATTTGGTATCAGAGCCAAGTTCTGCCACTTCCAGCCAGCACAGGCCGTCAATTGGAGAGTGACAGCCTGTGCTTTCCAACAAGCTCAAGATCACGAAGATCCAACAATCGGATTGAGAGTTATGCTCAAAACGAGGTCGGCCAGGAGTACACTCTTCTCTATGAGTAAGACTGTCACCTTGTGATGACCATAACTCTCTCATTTCTTTGTCAAATTTAAAAAGTGGCACATGCTAATTGTAGTATTTTTCCTAAGGTTTGTATTGGTGTAAAACAATTTGCATTCCATCGATTCGTTTGGGAGAAACGCCGTTTACAAACTGGCTGGTCTGAGTTGGAGTAGGAGCAGAAGCATACCATGTTTTCAAGAGGGCATATCTTTCAAAATCCCCTGTTGATCACCCTGTTTTATGGGTCGATCTGAAAGGTTTTGAGCTGCATTTTCCAGTGGTGGACTCAGTTTTTCAAAATTCCCAGTCTGCTGGCACCTACTGTCCATTTTCTGTGAGACAGATTTCTGGCAGAAGCAGCAGCAGAAGCAGGGGTAGCGCCGCCATCCAAGGGCAGCGCTGAGCATCACCAAGGCTCAAAATGGCAGCAGCTAGCGTTGTGACAGCAGCCCAGCCTTTGGAGAGGCTGGAGGGACGCGCCAACTTCACGTTTTGGAAGATCCGTACCCGCCTCCTTTTGGAGGAGAGGGGCTTGTGGGAGGTGGTGAGCGGCGACGAGCCGGCTCCAGTTCCACAGGCAAAAGGCATCACCGCAGCGCAGGTGGTGGCGGGGAAGACGCCGCAAAAGGGTGCAGCTGATGCGGGTTCTTCTGCAGCTGTACCAGCGACGTACGAGGAGTGGAAGAAGAAGGACAGGCAGGCCTACAGGTTGCTTGTTAACACCATCTCCAACCCGCATCTTCAGTACGTGAGTGACAAGGCTACTGCAAAGGAGGGGTGGGACACGTTGTGCAAGAAGTATGAGAGCAAGGATCCTGCATTCCTCATGCTTTTGGAGGAAAAGATGATGGCGCTGAAAATGCAGGGTGGTGAAGGGATGGAGGCGTATCTGGACAGGGCAAAGGAGCTGGCNCCAACCAGCTACGACACGGTACGAGAGACGCTGGAGTGCCAGCCAACTCTCGACCTCGACTTCATCTGCACACACCTGGTGCAGGTGGAATTGCGTCGCAATGCGGCAAAGCGCAATGGCGGCAGCAGTAGTGAAGCAGCTTTCATGGCCATGGGCTCACACAACCAGAAGCAGCAGCAGTCCGGGCAGCAGAGAGGCAAGAAGAAGGGCAAGTGCCACTATTGCCAGAAAGAGGGGCACTACAAGAAAGAGTGCTTCAAGTTCAAGAGGGACCAGAAAGAGCAGCAGCAGCAAAAGCAGCAATCTCCATAGCAACAGCAGCAGCAGTCACAACAACGTAAGCAGCAGCAGCAGCAGCAGCAGAACTGACTAGCGTGAGCCATTTTAGCAACATGAACGTCGCCAAGGAGGTGCGCGACCGCCTCTTCATGGCGAAGTCTGACATGTCGCAGAAGGAAAAGGCGGATCTGGCGTGGTACAAGGACTCGGGATGTACCATGAGTCTGACGCACCACAAGGAGTGGTTCACACAGCTGCTCTCCATTCCTCCTCGGCCGATTGCTTTGGGTGATGATCGGGTGGTGTATGCTGAGGGGATTGGGATTGTGGAGATGTGGTTGGAGACCCTGCGTGGCATTGAAGTGGGAGTTTTCCATGGCGTGCTGTATGTGCCTGATGCTGCGTTCAACCTTCTTTCAGTGTCCTCTCTCACCAACATTGGACTGCGCGTTGTCTTCGATGATGACTATGGCTACATCCTCAACAAGGAAACATGAGAGGAGTTGGCCAAGTCGGTAAAGGAGGGCGATATGTACCGCCTGCTGGGGGCGACCAAGATCCCGCGTGAGCAAAGTCTTGCAGCAGTGGTGCAGGCGACACATGGCGAGATCTGGCATGCGCGCTACGGGCACATTGGCATGCGCGCCTTGCAGCAGCTTCAAGCAAAGCAGATGGTGCGTGACCTGCCTACCATATCTAATTTTGAGCAGTAGTTGTGCATCGGCTGTTTGGAGGGGAAGCAACACCGCGAGGCATTCTCTGGAGCAGGGGAGCGTGCAAAAGAGGTGTTGGAGCTGGTCCACACGGACTTGTGCGGACCGATGCAGACCCAGAGCTTTGGAGGCTCTAGGTATTTTCTCACCTTCATTGATGATTTCAGCCGTTACACTGCTGTGTACTTCCTTTCCTCCAAGGACCAGTGCTTTGACAGGTTCAAGGAGTTCAAGGCCATGGTGGAGAACCAGACGGGCAAGAAGATCAAGGCGCTGTGCAGCGATCGCGGTGGAGAGTATCTGAGCAAGGAATTCCAAGATTACCTCGCAGCAGCTGGCATCAAGGAGCAACGTACCGCGCCATACTCGTCGCAGCAGAACGGTGTAGCAGAACGCGCCAATCGTACCATTGTGGAGTCGGCTCGCTCCATGCTGCACGCGGCCCGGCTGACCTACGACTTCTGGGCTGAAGCCGTGAGCACTGCGATCTACATCAAGAACCGCAGTCCAACCAAGGCCCTGGAGCAGATGACGCCGTACGAGGCGTGGTTCGGCAAGAAGCCGAGCGTGGGTCATCTTTGCGCGTTTGGCAGCTTGGCGCACATGCACATGCCAAAAGAGAAGCGGCAAAAATGGGAAGCGAAGAGTGCACAGATGCTGATGATTGGCTACGACGTGGCAAGCAAGGCGTATCGCCTCTACGAGAGGGATACTCGCCACGTCATCATCTCCACGGATGTCGTCTTCAATGAGAGCAACGTCATCGGCACCAACATCGTGTGTGAAGAGGCAGCAGAACCAGCAGCTGACGAGACGGTTGGAGCAGAAATTCTTCCTGATCGAGTTTCTCCCGATCCTTCCTCTACTGTGACAGTGGGAGAATCACTCTACTCTCCCATGTCTGATGTTACAGATACAGCAGCCTCATCGGTAGAAGCAGAGGAGGGAGATGTAGCACCACCAGCAGCAGCAGTCGTGCCAGCAGCACCGCGCCAGCCGGTCGCTAACGCTCCAGTACCAAGTCGCAGATACCCTCTCAGGGTGCGTTACAAGCCTGGTGAGCGCGGCCATTTCTGGATGCTACAGACACCAGAACAGATAAACGTCGTAGTTGCAGCAGATTCAGATGAGCCAACATCATACCAGAGCGCCGTCGGCAGTCTCATGTACCTGATGGTGGCAACCAGGCCGGACCTCGCACAGGCTGTGAACGCTATGAGCCAGCACATGGCTAATCCCGGACCGGAGCACCAGAAGGCAGTGAAGCGGATCTTCCGCTATCTTGCTGGAACCATCAACATCTGCATCACCTACAACGGCAAGGACAACAGCATCATCGGCTACACAGACGCAGATTGGGCTTCAAACCCTGAGGACCGCAAGTCCATCTCTGGACATGTGTTCCTCATGAATGGTGGAGCCATCAGCTGGTGCAGCAAGCGGCAGGTGGTCGTGGCGACCTCGAGCACAGAAGCTGAGTACGTATCTCTCAGCTTTGGAGCCAAGGAAGCAGTTTGGCTCCAACGTCTCATGGCATAGATGAGTGGGAGTGCAGCAGTTCCAGTTCCTGTGCGCGTCGATAACCAGAGCGCAATCGCACTCGCCAAGAATCCTGAGCACCATGCACGCACCATGCACATTGATATCGCATATCATTTCATCAGGCACATGGTGCAGGAGGGTGCTATCAAGCTGGAATTTACTCCAACCAGCAAGCAAGTCGCTGATTTCTGCACCAAGCCAGTGACCCGTGAGAAGCAGCAGTTCTGCATGAAGGCTTGTGGACTCAGCCCACTCTGACTGCGGCAAAGTGGGAGATTGTTGGGAAAGGAGCCATCTGGCTCAGTTTCAGGTCCACAGGAGCAAGTTCCAGGAAAGTACCAGATGCCTGCTCCGATCGCCGATCCAACTTCACCATTGGAAAGATGAGGTGGCAAAATGTGTGCGGTCCAAGTTTGAGGCCGATCCAACGGTCGGATTGGGAGATATGAATTTTCGAAGTTTCGGGGGTCATGGACCGTCGATGTCTGGGTGGGCATGGGTGATGGCTCCATGCTTAGCCTGAGAAAAGAAAAAGGCAAGAGGTCCAGGGTCAAGACCTGATGGGAGAAATATCCAAAAAGGTCCTTGGTCTTAGGATTGCCTTGTCAGAGTGTGCTGACTAGGATAAAGGTACCTCTCCTTACTTTTTTGGTGAGGTGAGATCCTTGTTTGCTAGCCACAAGGATGGCTAGGATAAAGGTACTTCTCCATGGGTTTGTGGGTTATCTGACCACTAGGAGTGTGCCATGAGAGCATTCTCTAGCTCTCTAGGTCGTGTGTGAGTGGCGAGCCTGATTGCTAGGCTGATTTCCTCCCTTGTGTGAGATTATGGACTCTAGTTTGAGAGCCTTAGCCTCCATGGCTAAGTGGTGTCGCTTGTGAGAGGGCTGACTTGCCCAAGCTCTAGCTCTATATGTACTTCATCATTTTGAGTGATTGCATAACCATTCTTCAGCACAAGTGATGCCCTTCCAATCACACATTCTCGCTGCTCCAAGGCTCCCTCTCTCCTAAAGTTCCAACATTTGGTATCAGAGCCAAGTTCTACCACTTCCAGCCAGCACAGGCCGTCACTTTGAGAGTGACGGGTTGGGGTGAAACCTTCACCAGACTTGACGATCAACCATTGCATCTTCAAGTTCAATAGACAACCTTTAGACGAGCCCAAGATCGCAAAGATCCAACAGTCGGATTGGGAGTTATGCTCAAAACGAGGTCGGCCAGGACTACACTCTTCTCTATGAGTAAGACTGTCGCCTTGTGATGACCATAACTCTCTCATTTCTTTGTCAACTTTAAAAAGAAGCACATGCGAATTGTAGTATTTTTCCTAAGCTTTCCATTGGTGCAAAAATATTTTCATTCCATTGATTCGTTTGGGAGAAACGCTGTTTACAAACTGGCTGGTCTGAGTTGGAGTAGGAGCAGAAGCATACCCTGTTTTCAAGAGGGCATATCTTTCAAAATCCCCTGTTGATGACCCTGTTTTATGCCTCGATCTGAAAGGTTTTGTGCTGAATTTTCCAGTGGTGGGCTCAGTTTTTCAAAATTCCTAGGTTCCTGGCACCTACAGTCCATTTNTTTCCATTGGTGCAAAAATATTTTCATTCCATTGATTCGTTTGGGAGAAACGCTGTTTACAAACTGGCTGGTCTGAGTTGGAGTAGGAGCAGAAGCATACCCTGTTTTCAAGAGGGCATATCTTTCAAAATCCCCTGTTGATGACCCTGTTTTATGCCTCGATCTGAAAGGTTTTGTGCTGAATTTTCCAGTGGTGGGCTCAGTTTTTCAAAATTCCTAGGTTCCTGGCACCTACAGTCCATTTTCTTTAGACAGATTTCTGGCAGAAGCAGCAGCAGAAGCAGGGGTAGCGCCGCCATCCAAGGGCAGCGCTGAGCACCACCAGGACTCAAAATGGCAGCAGCTAGAGTAAGGATCTCACCTCACCTAAAAAGTAAGGAGAGGTACCTTTATCCTAGTCAGCACACTCTGACAAGGCAATCTTAAGACCAAGGACCTTTTTGGATATTTCTCCCATCAGGTCTTCACACTCGACCTCTTGCCTTTTTCTATTCTCAGGCTAAGGCATGGAGCCATCACCCATGCCAACCCAGACATCGACGGTCCATGACCCCCGAAACTTCGAAAATTCATATCTCCCAATCCGACCGTTGGATCGGTCTCAAACTTAGGCCGTAGACATTTTGCCACCTGATCTTTCCGATGGTGAAGTCGGATTGGCGATTGGAGCATGCATCTGGTACTTTCCTGGAACTTGCTCCTATGGACCTGAAACTGAGCCAGATGGCTCCTTTCAGACTTCACCATTGGAAAGGTCAGGTGGCAAAATGTCTATGGTCGAAGTTTGAGGCCGATCCAACGGTCGGATTAGGAGATATGAATTTTCGAAGTTTCGGGGATCATGGACCGTCGATGTCTGGATGGGCATGGGTGATGGCTCCATGCCTTAGCCTGAGAAAAGAAAAAGGCAAGAGGTCCATAGTCAAGACCTGATGGGAGAAATATCCAAAAGGGTCCTTGGTCTTAGGATTGCCTTGTGAGAGTGTGCTCACTAGGATAAAGGTACCTCTCCTTACTTTTTAGGTGAGGTGAGATCCTTGTGTGCTAGCCATGGACACATGGCGATTCTCTATGGGTTTGTGGGTTATATGACCACTAGGAGTGTGCCATCACAGCATTCTCTAGCTCTCTAGGTCGTGTGTGAGTGGTCAGCCTGATTGCTAGGCTGTTTTCCTCCCTTGGGTGAGATTATGGACTCTAGTGTGTGAGCCTTAGCCTCCATGGCTAAGTGGTGTAGCTTGTGAGAGGGCTGACTTACCCAAGCTTTAGTTCTATATTTACTCCATGATTTTGAGTGATTGAACAACCATTCTTCAGCACAAGTGATGCCCTTCCAATCACACATGCTTGCTGCTCCAAGGATTCCTCTCTTCTCAAGTTCCAACATGTTTATGGGTGATGTGACCACAAGCAGTGCACCATGAGAGCATTCTCTGGCTCTCAAGGTCGTGTGTGAGTGGTCAGCCTGATTGCTAGGCCGATTTGCTCCCTTGTGTGAGTTAATAAAGTCTAGTGTGTGAGCCTTAGCCTCCATGGCTAAGTGGTGTTGCTTGTGAGAGGGCTGACTTGCCCAAGCTCTAGCTCTATATGTAGTCCATCGTTTTGAGTGATTCAATAACCATTATTCAGCACAAGTGATGCCCTTCCAGTCCCTGATGCTCGTTTCACCAAGGCTCCCTTTCTCCTCCAGATCCAACATTTGTTATCAGAGCCAAGTTCTGCCAGTTTCTTCCAGCACAGACCATCACTTTGAAAGTGACGGGTTAGGTTCAAACCTTGACCACATTTGACAATCAACCACTAGATCTTCAAGTTCGCAAAACAAGCTTTGCAACGAGCCTAAGAGGATGAAGATCCAACCATTGGATTGAGAGTTATGCTCAAAACGAGGTCGGCTAGGGCTACATTCTTCTCTATGAGTAAGAGAGTCGCCTTGTGATGACCATAACTCTTTTGTTTCTTTGTCAAGTTAGAAAAGTGGCACATCCAAATTGCATTTTTCTTCCTAAGCCTTTCATTTGTGCAAAAATATCTCCATTCTATTGATTCGTTTAGGAGAAACGCGGTTTACAAGTTGGCTGGTCTGGGTTTGAGTAGGAGCAGAAACATACCCTGTTTTCAAGAGGGTATATCTTTTAAAATCCCCCGTTGATGACCCTTGTTTATGGGTGGATCTGAAAGGTTTTGAGCTGAGTTCTCCACTGGTGGACTTAGTGTTTTAAAATAACCAGTGTGGTGGTATCTACAGTCCATTTTCTGTTAGACAGATTTCTGGCCGAAGCAGTAGTAAAAGCAAGGGTAGCGCCGCCATCCAAGGGCAGCGTTGAGCATCAACAAGGTTCAAAATGGTAGTAGCTGGCTTTGTGACAGCAGTCCAGCCTTTGGAGAGGCTAGAGGGACGCGCGAACTTCACGTTTTTGTAGATCTGTACCCGCCTCCTTTTGGAGGAGAGGTGCTTGTGGGAGGTGGTGAGCGACGACGAGCCAACTCAAGTTCCACACGCAAAAGGCATCACCGTAGTGTAGTTGGGAGTGGGGAAGACTTTTGTAGAGTCTTCCCCACTCCCAACTACACTACGGTGATACGGGTTCTTCTGCAGTTCTACCAGCGGCGTGTGAGGAGTGGAAGAAGAAGGACAGGCAGGCCTACAGGTTGCTTGTCAACACCATCTCCAATCCGTATCTTCAGTACGTGAGTGACAACGCTACTACGAAGGAGGGGTAAGAAACGTGCAAGAAGTATGAGAGTAAGGATCCTGCATTCCTCATGTTTGTGGAGGAAAAGAGGATGGCGCTGAAAATGCAGGGATAGAGACATACTTGGATAGGGTAAAGAAGCTGGCGAAGCTGCTGAGAGCGATCGGCAACCATGTGTAAGAGACACGCTTCATCCTCCTCTTGCTGAGGGGACTCTGAACCAGCTACGACACGGTACAAGAGATGCTGGAGTACCAGCTAACTCTCCACCTCGACTTCATCTGCACACGCCTAGTGCAAGTGGAATTGCGTCCCAATACAGCAAAGCACAATGGCAACGGCTGTAGTGAAGCAGCTTTTGTGGCCATGAGCTCACGCAACCAGCGGCAAGAGCAAGAATCTGGGCAGTAGAGAGGCACAAAGAAAGGCAAATGACACTACTTCTAGAAAGAGGAATACTACAAAAAGGAGTGTTTCAACTTCAAGAGGGTCCAAAAGGAGCAGCAGTAGCAGCATTCATCGTACTCGCAGCAGCAAAAGCAACAGCAGCAGCACTAGCAATCACAGCAGCGTCAGCAGTAGTAGGAGCAAAACCAGGCTGGTGTGCGCCACTTCGGCAACATGAATGTGGCCAAGGATGTGCACGTATTGGGAAAGGAGCAATCCGGCTCAGTTTCAGGTGCACAGGAGCAGGTTCCGAGAAACTGCCAAATGCCTGCTCAGATTGTCTATCAGATTTCAATATTGGAAAGATAACGTGGCAAAATGTCCACGGTCCAAGTTTGAGGCCGATCCAACAGTCCGATCGGGAGATATGAATTTTCAAAGTTTCAGGGGTCATGGACCGTCGATGTCCGGGTGGGCATGGGTGATGGCTCCATGCCCTAGCCTGAGAAAAGAAAAAGGCAAGAGCTCCAGGGCCAAGACCTGAAGGGAGAAATATCCAAAAGGCCTTTGGTCTTACGATTGCCTTGTCAGAGTGTGCTGACTAGGATAAAGGTACCTCTCCTTAGTTTTTAGGTAAGGTGAGATCCTTGTGTGCTAGCCATGGTCACATGGCGATTCTCCATGGGATTCTCGGTCATGTGAGCACTAGGAGTGTGCCATGAGAGCATTTTCTAGCTCTCTAAGTCGTGTGTGAGTGGTCGGCCTGATTGCTAGGCTGATTTCCTCCCTTGTGTGAGATTATGGACTCTAGTGTGTGAGGCTTAGCCTCCATGGCGAAGTGGTGTCGCTTGTGAGAGGGCCGACTTGTCCAAGCTCTGGTTCTATATGTACTCCATCGTTTTGAGTGATTGAACAACCATTATTCAGCACAAGTCATGTCCTTCCAATCCTACATGCTCGCTTTTCCAAGGCTCCTTTTCTCCTCCAAATTAAAACATTTGGTATGAGAGCCAACTTCTACCAGTTTCAGCGAGCACAGGCCAGCACTTTCAGAGTGACGGGTTGGAGTAAAACCTTCACCAACGAGCCCAAGATTGTGAAGATCCAACAGTCGGATTGAGAGTTATGCTCAAAATGAGGTCAGCCAGGACTACACTCTTCTCTATGAGTAAGACCGTCGCCTTGGGATGACCATAACTCTCTTATTTCTTTGTCAAATTGAAGAACTGGTACATGCGAATTGTAGTATTTTTCCCAAGCTTTCCATTGGTGTAAAAATATTTGCATTCCATTGATTCATTTGGGAGAAATGCCGCTTACAAGCTGGCTGGTCTGAGCTGGAATAGGAGCAGAAACATACCCTAAGTTCAAGAGGGTACATCTTTCAAAAACTCCTGTAGATGACCCTGTTTTATGGATTGATGTGAAAGGTTTTAAGCTGCATTTTCCAGTGGTGGACTCCATTTATCCTAATTCCCAGTCTGCTGGCATGTACAAGGCATTTTTTGTCAGACAGATTTCTAGAAAAAGTAGTAGCAGAAGTAGGGGTAGCGCCACCATCCAAGGGCAGCGCTGAGCATCACCAAGGCTGAAAATGGCAGCAGCTGGCGTTGTAACAGCAGCCCAGTCTTTGGAGAGGCTGGATGGACGTGCCAACTTCATGTTTTGGAAGATCCGTATCCGCCTCCTTTTGGAGGAGAGGGGCTTGTGGGAGGTGGTCAGCGGCGACGAACCGGCTCCAGTTCCACAGGCAAACGGCATCACCGCAGCGCAAGTGGTGGCGTGGAAGACGCTGCAAAAGGGTGCAGCTGATGCGGATTCTTCTGCAGTTGTACCACCGGCGAATGAGGAGTGGAAGAAGAAGGACAGGCACGCAAACAGGTTGCTTGTCAATGTTGGGAAAGGAGCCATCTGGCTCAGTTTCAGGTCCACAGGAGCAAGTTCCAGGAAAGTACCAGATGCCTGCTCCGATTGCCAATCCAACTTCACCATTGGAAAGATCAGGTGGCAAAATGTATACGGTCCAAGTTTGAGGCCGATCCAACGGTCGGATTGGGAGATATGAATTTTCGAAGTTTCGGGGGTCATGGACCGTCGATGTCTGGGTGGGCATGGGTGATGGCTTCATGCCTTAGCCTGAGAAAAGAAAAAGGCAAGAGGTCCAGGGTCAAGACCTGATGGGAGAAATATCCAAAAAGGTCCTTGGTCTTAGGATTGCCTTGTCAGAGTGTGGTGACTAGGATAAAGGTACCTCTCCTTACTTTTTAGGTGAGATGAGATCCTTGTGTGCTAGCCATGGACACATGGCAATTCTCCATGGGTTTGTGGGTTATGTAACCACTAGGAGTGTGCCATGAGAGCATTCTCTAGCTCTCTAGGTCGTGTGTGAGTGGTCAGCCTGATTGCTAGGCTGATTTCCTCCCTTGTGTGAGATTATGGACTCTAGTGTGTGAGCCTTAGCCTCCATGGCTAAGTGGTGTGGCTTGTGAGAGGGCTGACTTGCCCAAGCTCTAGCTCTATATGTACTCCATCATTTTGAGTGATTGAACGACCATTCTTCAGCACAAGTGATGCCCTTCCAATCACACATGCTCGCTGCTCCAAGGCTCCCTCTCTCTTCAAGTTCCAACATTTGGTATCAGAGCTTGGTTCTGCCACTTCAAGCCAGCACAGGCCGTCACTTTGAGAGTGACGAGTTGGGGTGAAACCTTCACCAGATTAGACTATCGACCACTAGATCGTCAAGTTCAAGAAACAAGCTTTCCAACGAGCCCAAGATCGCAAAGATCCAACGGTTGGATTGAGAGTTATGCTCAAAACGAGGTCAGCCAGGGCTACACTCTTCTCTATGAGTAAGACTGTCGCCTTGTGATGACCATAACTCTCTCGTTTCTTTGTCAAATGTAAAAAGTGGCACATGCGAATTGTAGTTTTTTTCCTAAGCTTTCCATTGGGGCAAAAATATTTGCATTCCATCGATTCGTTTGGGAGAACCGCCGTTTACAAACTGGCTGGTCTGAGTTGCAGTAGGAGCAGAAGCATACCCTGTTTTCAAGAGGGAATATCTTTCAAAATCGCCTGTTGATGACCCTGTTTTATGGATCTTTCTGAAAGGTTCTGAGCTGAATTTTCGAGTGGTGGGCTCAGTTTTTCAAAATTCCCAGTCTGCTGGCATCTACAGTCCATTTTCTGTCAGACAGATTTCTGGCAGAAGCAGCAGCAGAAGCAGGGGTAGCGCCTCCATCCAAGGGCAGCCCTGAGCATCACCAAGGCTCAAAATGGCAGGAGCTGGCGTTGTAACAGTAGCCCAGCCTTTGGAGAGGCTGGAGGGACGCGCCAACTTCACGTTTTGGAAGATCCGTACCCGCCTCCTTTTGGAGGAGAGGGGCTTGTGGGAGGTGGTGAGCGGCGACGAGCCGGCTCCAGATCCACAGGCAAAAGGCATCACCGCAGCGCAGGTGGTGGCGGGGAAGACGNCATGGCCATGGGCTCACGCAACCAGCAGCAGCAGCAGTCCGGGCAGCAGAGAGGCAAGAAGAAGGGCAAGTGCCACTATTGCCAGAAAGAGGGGCACTAGAAGAAAGAGTGCTTCAAGTTTAAGAGGGACCAGAAGGAGCAGCAGCAGCAGCAGCAAAAGCAGCAATCTCCACAGCAACAGCAGCAGTAGTCACAGCAACGGCAGCAGCAGCAGCAGCAGCAAAACCAGACTAGCGTGCGCCATTTTGGCAACATGAACGTTGCCAAGGAGGTGCGCGATCGCCTCTTCATGGCGAAGTCTGACATGTCGCAGAAGGAAAAGGCGGATCTGGCGTGGTACAAGGACTCGGGGTGTACCAAGAGTCTGACGCACCACAAGGAGTGGTTCACACAGCTGCTCTCCATTCCTCCTCGGCCGATTGCTTTAGGTGATGATCNGGTGGTGTATGCTGAGGGGATTGGGATTGTGGAGATGTGGTTGGAGACCCCGCGTGGCATTGAAGTGGGAGTTTTCCATGGCGTGCTGTATGTGCCTGATGCTGCGTTCAACCTTCTCTCAGTGTCCTCTCTCACAAACACAGGACTGCGTGTTGTCTTCGATGATGACTATGGCTACATCCTCAAGAAGGAAACAGGAGAGGAGTTGGCCAAGTCGGTGAAGGAGGGCGACATATACCGCCTGCTGGGGGCGACCAAGATCCCGCGTTAACAGAGTCTTACAGCAGTGGTACAGGCAACAGATGGCGAGATCTGGCATGCGCGCTACGGGCACATTGGCATGCGCGCCTTGCAGCAGCTTCAAGCAAAGCAGATGGTGCGTGACCTGCCAACCATATCTAACTTTGAGCAGCAGTTATGCATCGGCTGTTTGGAGGGGAAGCAACACCGCGAGGCGTTCTCTTGAGCAGGGGAGCGTACAAAAGAGGTGTTGGAGCTGGTTCACACGGACTTGTGCGGACCAATGCAGACCCAGAGCTTTGGAGGCTCTAGGTATTTTCTCACCTTCATTGATGATTTCAGCCGTTANAGCCCAGCCTTTGGAGAGGCTGGAGGGACGCGCCAACTTCACGTTTTGGAAGATCCGTACCCGCCTCCTTTTGGAGGAGAGGGGCTTGTGGGAGGTGGTGAGCGGCGACGAGCCGGCTCCAGATCCACAGGCAAAAGGCATCACCGCAGCGCAGGTGGTGGCGGGGAAGACGGTGCAAAAGGGTGCAGCTGATGCAGGTTCTTCTGCAGCTGTACCAGCGACGTACGAGGAGTGGAAGAAGAAGGACAGGCAGGCCTACAGGTTGCTTGTCAACACCATCTCCAACCCGCATCTTCAGTACGTGAGTGACAAGGCTATTGCAAAGGAGGGGTAGGACACGTTGTGCAAGAAGTATGAGAGCAAGGATCCTGCATTCCTCATGCTTTTGGAGGAAAAGATGATGGCGCTGAAAATGCAGGATGGTGAAGGGATGGAGGCGTATCTGGACAGGGCAAAGGAGCTGGCAAAGCAACTGAGAGTGGCTGGCAATCCTGTGGAAGAGACGCGCTTCATTCTCCTCTTGCTGAGGGGACTCCCAACCAGCTACGACACGGTGC